>JAKCPI010005713.1:0-84009 GCA_023213315.1 Euborellia annulipes
TGACTGACTGACTGACTTACTAAGTGATGACAACGCCCAGCCTAAACTATAATACCTATAAAGTTGAAATTTGGCATGTAGATTACTTTTATTGCGTAGGCGTCATTTAAGAAGCGAATTTTCGAAATTCCGATTTTAAGACCCCCAAATCGACATTTTTGGGTAAAATTTTGATTTTACTATTTCTTTAATAACTCTTAAACGAGATGAGATATCAATTTGCTCTCTTCGCTAAAACCTTCCTTAGAAGAATATCTAAATTCGTTGTTTCAGGGTTTTTTGAAATTCGGCCCTAAAGTACCCCAAATCGCCATTTTTGTAAAAAATTCGGATTTTTAGAACTTTTTACTGAAATGAGATATCAATATGCTTTCTACGCTAAAAGCCCCCTAAATGAACCCCTAAAAACTAATTTCGGGGTTTTTTGAAATTCGGCCCCTAAGTACCCCAAATCTCTATTTTTGTGAAAAATTCGGATTTTTCAACTTTTAACTGAAATGAGATATCAATATGCTTTCTACGCTAAAGCCCCCCCCCCTATCTCCCCCCCCCATCTCATAAAATTAATTTTGGGGTTGTTTTTTGAAATTCGGTCGCTAAGTACCACAATTCATCATTTTTGTAAAAAATGCATTTTTTTCCCAACACTTTTCTTCTCTTCTCCATCTCTATATATATAAAGAGACTTGTGACTAACTGACTGACTGACTAAGTGATGACAACGCCCAGCCTAAACTATAATACCTATAAAGTTGAAATTTGGCATGTAGATTACTTTTATTGCGTAGGCGTCATTTAAGAAGCGAATTTTCGAAATTCCGATTTTAAGACCCCCAAATCGACATTTTTGGGTAAAATTTTGATTTTACTATTTCTTTAATAACTCTTAAACGAGATGAGATATTAATTTGCTCTCTTCGCTAAAACCTTCCTTAGAAGAATATCTAAATTCGTTGTTTCAGGGTTTTTTGAAATTCGGCCCTAAAGTACCCCAAATCGCCATTTTTGTAAAAAATTCGGATTTTTAGAACTTTTTACTGAAATGAGATATCAATATGCTTTCTACGCTAAAAGCCCCCCTAAATGAACCCCTAAAAACTAATTTCGGGGTTTTTTGAAATTCGGCCCCTAAGTACCCCAAATCTCTATTTTTGTGAAAAATTCGGATTTTTCAACTTTTAACTGAAATGAGATATCAATATGCTTTCTACGCTAAAGCTCCCCCCCCTATCTCCACCCCCCCCCCATCTCATAAAATTAATTTTGGGGTTGTTTTTTGAAATTCGGTCGCTAAGTACCACAATTCATCATTTTTGTAAAAAATGCATTTTTTTCCCAACACTTTTCTTTTTTTCTCCATCTCTATATATATAAAGAGACTTGTGACTAACTGACTGACTGACTAAGTGATGACAACGCCCAGCCTAAACTATAATACCTATAAAGTTGAAATTTGGCATGTAGATTACTTTTATTGCGTAGGCGTCATTTAAGAAGCGAATTTTCGATATTCATGGCCCCACCCCTATCCTCCCACCCGCCAAAACAAATTAAAACCCCTAATTTATTTAATATTATTAGAATTTATATAATTTTAATACACATAATCTATTTGTGAGATTTAATAATTTTTTTTGAAGAAATTAAATTTTATAAAATTTTAGAATAATACTATTATATTTCCTTTAACATCTTTTAAACCATAGGCTCTCAACATAGGCGATAACGCCCCTCCCTCCTGAGTGCGTTTCAGACTTTCAGGGGGCCGTACATGACCAAGAGAAAATTATGTGGCATTGAGATGGTGCAGAAATCGCGTGGGCAGATAAAAAAAAATACTCGCTAATCACGTACTAAAGTAAATTAAAAATTAATATCGTGTAATTTTTGTTATTACAGGTATTGCATTCATTTTTATCACGTGGATTTATATAGTATTGTAGAAATGTTAATAACTTAAAAGATAAATTGGCTTCAAGTTACTGAACGCGGCGACTTTTCGTTGTATTTTACTCAAATAGAACCTGATATTATCAAACTCCTTAAAATCGAAAAAATTCCTTTAATTTTCTCATTAGTTATGTCATAAATTTATGTCTTTTGAAGATTACTAAAACTATAGGAGACTCATGTCTAATCGGATCAACTGCGGGTTACGAATCTAGAGTTGCCCACCCAATTCAGATCCCACTTGCCGTGAAAATTTTCAAACATTGCCAATCTCTCCTCTCTCTTTCTGTAATTGAAGTAAATCTTCGTTTACAGATGTGAAAATAAAAAATTAAAAAAATTTAAAAAAAGGGACAGTCAGCAAAATAAGTTTGAGAAAATAAATATCTTTCAAGGGATGTAAAGTTATTTAGTGACCTCGGGCCTTAGGCTTTAAATTAAATAAAAAAGAAAAAATATCCTGAAACAAAAAATCTGGTGTAACCGGTTTTAACCTGTGGTTTTAACCGAACCACCCTCCCTTCCCCCATTTTTACGAAATTTAGGATTTTTCAATTTACCTAAATCTCAACTTTTTTTTTTTTTTATTAATTCCAAAAAAGTTATAATTTGTCTGATACATTACATTTATTGCCTTGGCCTTATTTACGAAGCCTCAAATTCTAATTTTAAAAGCACCGAATTCTCATTTTGGAGTTTTTTTTTTTTAATTTTATAATGACTTTTAAACGGATAGAGATATCAGTTTCTTTTTTGCGCTAAAGAAGAAACGAGGCATCGATGTTGAGGGTTGGCCACGAATTAAGAAGGTTTACGCTCCGGGAATTTCAGGGTTTCAACGATGGCCGTGCAAGAAACTTGCCCGCCGAAGGCGGGCAATTGCTCGCCTTCGCCGGTAGGCGAGCTTGGGGGTCCAGGGGGCGAAGCCCCCTGCGCTAGCGCAAGGTTCGCCGAAGGCGAACCTTGCGGCTAGTTTATATATAAATAGAAAATAATTCTATTTATATGATAAAATGTTTATGACAGCTACTCTTCCCCCCTCCCCCTTTTTCCTGCCCCTTTTATAATATAAAAACAGTAATAATATATAAATGACAAGTTGCAAATGCTGCGGTGAATCAATTAATTCTCCGAATTAACATCACCATCATTAGCTATTTGCAATGCAAAGTGCACCAACGAAAATATATTAAAAAAAAGAAAACGTTAATGGCTAATTAACATAAATTATTTTTGAAAATTGAGAAATAAGAAAAATTATTAAAAATCAAATTCAATATTTATCGGGATAGAAAGGAACAATTGCTTTTTTGAGGAAGAATCACGCGAATCTATTAGTGAAGCCCGTTTTACGACCCCTACCCGATATTTGTCCTATTAAGGTGCGCGTCTCGGGGTGCTAATTTTGGGACTTTCCAGCGGCCACAATTTTGAGGCTATCGACCTCAAATTCTTTTTTAAATTAAAGCTATTTAAAATATCTACAACTTATAGAAGCCATTTTTTTGATTTTCGAAAAAATAAATTTTTTTTTAGATTAATCGCATTAAATAAAAGATATTTTTAAAAAATCCGCTCTATACCTTATAGATAATTAAATTAGTAATCATTGTGTTAAGAAATAATTAATTTTTTATCCTTAATTAATTAGCTGGAAACTTTCAAATGAAATGGAATAAATCCCTTGTATTCCTATGGGAAAAACTAAAGCCATCTCTTGCCGCCTCGAATAACTCGGTAGTGAATCGTCTTCTAAAGACTTTTCGAGACGCGCACAACCATAACAAACATAAATGTTTAATAAATTACAATATCATTAAGATAGATTAGAACAGGTCTTTTTAAGAAGAAACCAAGTGTTCCACTTTTTTGACGCACATTGTATTTTCGATTTTGTAAAATAATTATGCAAATACTGTGAATACACTTTTTTTTTGGGATGGGTGCATAAGGTCCGAAGACCTATAATGACCAGTAGTCACATGCAGCCAGGAAGAAAATAAAAACAAAAGGAGAAGCATAAAGGGGGAACTCAACTGCGGGAACTGAGAAGATGCCTGTTGAGGTTAGACTTGAAAGTCTGAAGATTGTAGGTTTTGGGGAAGATAGACGCAGGGAGCTTGTTCCAATCACGGGAGGTCATGGGGACAAAGGAAGAATGAAATTGTTTTGTTCTGTTAGTCGTGATCTGAACAGCATAGGGATGCTGGGAAGATGCCTCTCTTGTGTTCCGTGAATATGTTGCATTATATGATTTTAATTCGGCAGAGCATTGGCCATGGTAATACCTGTAGAAGAGAGATAGTGCAGACAAGCTTCTTAAAGAGGTTAGATCTAATACGTTAGCCCTTAACAAATGAAAAATTCGCTTTTTTTTAGGTGGTGGTGCCGAAAAGAGCAGCTCAACTTTTAGATAAAATCTTAGTTGCTTTGAGTAGTAATTCTGTGGACCAAGAAGCAGGGGGTGGCGGCGGCGGCGGCGGAACACGAAGAAGATCTTCTGATTTTCCTGTAAGATCATCATCCTTTATTCGTTGAACTATTTCCTATAAATTCGCGTTCTCAAATTTCAAGCCCCTTTCCCTTCTATTACTTTGTTCATACATAAACCATTTAATGAGACCCAGTTTTTCGGACTAAGAGCGGGTTGCTTCAATTCTAGTCAACTAGCAAACTTTAGCAAATCAACAATATAGAAAACAAAAATACGCTTAACCTTCGAGTTTTGAAAAATGAGTTTTTTTTTTACATATATTATAATTAGCAAGGTCGTATATAGAATTTTTTCGAGGGGGGGGGAGGGGGGTTTCAGTAAAGTACGAGACTGAAAAAAAAAACAATTTTTAGTAAGATGATGACTTAAAATTTTCGAATAAAATATCATTTTTCAAATTCTAAAGTTTCACGAGAAAGCTGAAAAAATTTCATAAAAAAGTTACGTAAAATAAACCAAATTTCAAGAAAAATTTGTTTATAACCAAAAAAAAAAATTAGAAGCGATCGTCGGCACATCTAGGGGGGATAATTGTAGAATTAGTTGAAGTTTTTTTTGAGTTAAAAAAAAAAGGTCGGATTAAAATTAGGGTTTTTTCAAAAAAACTGAAATATTTCATATATCCGGGCTTCTGAAATAATTTTTGTATTTTTTTCCGAAAACTACATTAAAAAACAAAATTTTTTATAGCCTCGCGGGGTTCCGAAATATCAATTTTAAAATAAGTTATATTTATTTGAAAAAAAAAGAGCAGTTTTTCAAAAATCCATAACTTTTTTTTAGTTAGCTAAAAAAATTTGAAAAAATTCTCAAAAATGTCTTTTAAGGGGTAGAAAAAAGATAGAAAATTTTCAGCGAAATCCGCGGGGGTCAGGAAAAAAATTTGTCGATTTGGCATGGAATGACCCAAATACATCTATTAAGATATAGAAAAAAAATAATAAATCATGTTTGTTTGTTTTTTCCAGATGGATATGCAAAGACGAGGGACTCTGAAAGGTCGCACGTATTGGCGTTGTTATTTTAATGCCGTCTCCTGCTTCAAATGACGCTCCAACAGCATCTTCTTTCATACATTATCATGTCTTCTTCTTTTTCTATTTCTTCTATCTAAAATGATTTTTATTGTAAAAAAATTAAAATAAACAAAAAAAAAAAAAAAAAAAAATTTCTACATTTCCTCATTCCAAAAGAATAATAATTTGTTAAACAAAAAAATTAAGCAAATGAATTGAAGTGTGTTTTAAAGTGAATAAAAAAAAAAAATCAAAGTAAATTTATTTAATCTAGTTATTAAATATTTTCAAAATATTGTTAATTTTATTTCTAATAAATATCCTTGTTTTATTTATTTTTTTTTTTAGTCATTTATTTATTTATTTATTTTATGAACTCTGACCCGATCCTCTGGTAACGTTTTTTGATTAAGTGATTGTTTTTACTTTCCCAGGAGGGGTCAAACTTGGTTTGTTTACATTTTTTCATTCCAAGGGAGTGACGTCATGGAGCTCCTCTTTTTGTAAAAGATATTTCGGAACAAACCATTTATGAATATTTATATACGGTATATTATTAATAAAGCAGAATAAATACCAGGGTCTAATTTAGTTTAGTCAGAAACAATAAAATTCGCAAACAAAACAAAATGAACGTGAACTAGGTTATAGGCAGTCAACAATGCTGCCACATAGAAAAATACAAGCAAGGAGGAGCTTCATGACGTGGACCAAACAAAAACTGTGACCGGAAAATTGTTTATTTACTAGTTTCTGGCTAACCTGTGTATTTTAAAGACCTTGTACTTTCCTATATATGAAATATATAGAGAGAAAGATTCTAACTCAACATCAGAAAGAATATTCATTTTAATGAATAGTTGTTGGCGAAAAGAAAGAAACAGATTATTATTAAAAAGTCTAGAGGCCGAATTATTGGTAAAACAAAATTCTCGATATACTATTTTTTAAATTTGGCAACCCTGAGTATACCTTTGCTACACTTGCTTTGATGATTGTGGCCAACTTCATGGGAATGAGTGAAAATGGCGGGAAAATTTGAATCTAACTTCACAGGAATGCCTGCAGATGGCGCTGACGCCGTGACAGTTAGTTCACTTGAGTGGGAACAAGTCTACAGTACTTGAGAACGGCTGCAGAATAAGCAGTTGAAACATTGTTCAGTATTTATATTTTTAATAAATAATTAATACAAAAATGTGGTCTATAATTAAAAATTCCCCTCATAATAATAATTTAAACCTCAAAAGCTTTAATAAACACTGAGTATACCTTTAAAAAAAATTCATGAAAGTTAGGTAATATAATATTTTCAGTTTTTCAGTTTTTATTTATTTATTTAATAAAAAAAAGAACAATAGATTTATATATTTCACTAAAATAAATGAGAAATTATATATTTCACGTTTTGGTCCGTGAATAAAATTCATATAATTAAATCAAACAGCCGAAAAAGATAAAGGTACCGTCAAGGATCTTCCCTCGACCTCTGGTTCAGAGATAGAGCATTCGCTTCTGGTGCCAAAGATCAAGGATTCGCATCCCGTTCCACGCGAGAAATTTGTGGAATTGGATACCAATCAATTGAAATAAATAGGGACGGGCTCTAACTGGCCTCAGATGCTGAAAAAGGCATTAAAACAAATTAAAAAACTTTTTTATTGGTGAGGTCCCCATGGCCCCCTGGAATCGAACCCAAGATCTCCAGCCTTTTCGTGCCATCGAAGTGCTGTTCATTGCACTAGGCCGCCGGACCCTCGACCTACGCCAATAAAAACTCACTTCCCGTTATATGCTAGTTAACCGTTACTAACCCCCGACGGCACCGTTATTTTTTCAGCTGTTTGATTTATTAAATATTAATTATTTAAGATTATTAATTAGAGTATATTATTATTAATAATATCTTATAATATAAAAATATTTTTTATCTAACGTATTAATAAAATTTATATTCTAATAAAAAAATTTATTTTAAAACCTTTCTTCAAACAGTAGCCTATATACGTATATTATTTAAAAAAAAAAAACGATATATGAGGCGCCACCAACATTTGAGCCGTATCCTTTGCGAGTCCATTTTTATATTATATCTCATTTCAACTTTTTCTTGGGGAGGGGGGCAGACCTTTTTTTTAATTCCAAAAAAAATTCAATACTTTCTAGTAACAAACTGAAGAGTCTAATTATCATCATTTTAAAATATTTCAATTAGAATAAGATCAAATTAAAAAGAAATCAGAAAACTTGAGGACGTTTTTTTTTTCAACATTTGGCGGTCCAGAGACCTATTTTTTTTTAATAAACTTAATATATAACAAGTATACATGCACGTATATAAACAAATATATTTATTTTATAGTTTTATTCGGATTTGTTGGTATTTATTTTTATATATTTGTTATCATTCGGTGTCCAGAGTCTCGAAAATGTATAAAGGATTATACTCAGATCCCTGTAAAGAGCGAAAGCTCAAAATACAGAAATAAATTTATTTTATTTATTTATTTATTTAGTTTTATTCGGATGGTGTTTCCATTGATACTTTAAAAAACAATATTTTTAATATAATCCAAAGAATTCACCGTTGGCACTACTTGAAACATTCTTAAATTTACCCTCAAATGACGTCAATGTTACTAGTTAAATTTATATTGTCAAAATGATGAAAATTTTTTTGGGAAATGGTTATAGATATAAAAAAATGCTCATGACGATCATTCATTGTTATCAATAACTCTTTGTCAAAAACGGACTAAACATCACTTTCAAAGAAAACGGCTCATTTTTACTTTCACCCATACAAAAAAAAAATTTATAATAATACTAATAATAATAATATCATCTTAGAAATATTTTATATAAATATCTAATTGGATTAGTCATTGACTTGCTTTCTCTCTCTCTCTCTCTCTCTCTCTCGTAATGATAAATATGAATCATAATCTATCTACCTTCTTAAAGAAGAGTCCTTTTTCTAGCAATTAATGAAACTATTAATTAATAGATTTGTTTACTGCAAAATAATTCACTATATTTTTACGCAATTAAAAACTAGACTTTGCCCAGACGGGTACGTGGCTTTTCTAGACAAGAATTTAATAAATAAATTCTTTCATTTTACATATGCAGGTGTCCGGTGTCATATATCACGACCGGATGCCTAGAAGACTAAAATTCGAAACCCATCCCAGATTCCATGAGAAATTAATATAATATTCGCAATATCATCAGAAATAATTTTCTCATGTGAAGAAAATTCAAGATGTACAAAGTCCACTCGAAATCGTCGCCGCAAGATGGCAAAAGGGACTATATAAACCCCTGTAACGAGGCGGGCCCGGGCCTCAGGGTTTTATATCGATTTGGAGAGAGTATTCCTTTTTATTTAGAGAAGTGTAAATAGGATGACCACAGTGAAATGCGAGACCGGATATCAGTAGATTTATGCTGATCCAGCACCAGCGCGCACGAAACAAGCGAGCTATAAACCTCGAAAAATAAAAAGGAATCTCTCGTGAGAGCAAAAGAGACAGAAGAGAAAAACTTCGAGAAACATCGCCAGAGGGCAGATCTCTTCAGGCCAAGTTTGAGGTGGACGAAGGGATGGAAAATGACACGATGACAATTTTTTCTAATTGAATTGGTCATTCTGGTTTGATGCGCTCTGTGAGACGGAGGTGAACCCTGAGGCCTGCGAGGGAGGAATTTCCGGGTGTGGCAGAGTGGGGTGTCGGCGCCAGTGATTTGGAACCTTGGACCCGGTGGTGAGAACGTCAACAGCAGTTTTTCGACGGTCAGGTACTGTGCTGCGTTCGTGTGTGTGTTCGAGTTGGTCAGGGGTGTAGGGGAGAGACCAGGAACTGGCTAGTTTTAGAATTAGTTTTAAGATCGGGAGACTCACAACAATTTCATATTTCGTTTTGTTTGATTGTTAAACTCACTTTGTTTTTTTGTTTTGATATTATATCCACTCAGGAGAGAGAGAGAGAGAAAAACCAGAGAGCACATTTTCGTTGTCTTTATTCCCTCCCCGGAAGGGAGTGTCAAAAATTCGCGAGGGTGAGGAATTGCGTTTTTTTTGTTTTCATTGTTTTTCTCTCTCTAGCTCTGCCTTGGTCCTGTTGTGTTTTTTTTTTTTATTCTTTTTTATTTTTATTTTCATGTAAATTTTAAATTGGTGTCTTAATTTTTTTTTTTTAAATATTTATTAAATTTTATTTTAACTTCACCCACAAAAATTGTTGTTTCTTTAACAAAGTAGAGTTTCCACCCCAAATTTCGTCCACCATCTAGGTAGCGGATGACACACCAGCTTCGAAGTAGACGTCGCCGGTCGGACCGTAAGGTAAGAACACCACCCACGGAGTCGAGATTTTTTACATTGGTGTCAGAAGTGGTCGCCTTGCAAAAAGAGGCTTCGAAATTTTTTTTTGTGTGTGTCTCTTCTTGCCTCTCGGGCCGAGTATGGCCGCGGCGGGTGGGGCTCGGTCCCGGAAATTGGGAGAACGGAAGGATGGGGAGGTACGGACGGGCCAGGTGAGACCGGAGGAAGCTAAGGTAGAGGCGGGGTTGAGGGGGAGGTTGAGGAGCTACGGCGGCGTTTGTCGCGGTTGGAGGTGGGAGGGGTGGAGGTGGAGCTGCGTCGGGAGCTTGCGGAGCTCCGACAGGAGTTGGCGGGGTTACGAGGCGTCGTACAGGGGTTGAAGCCGGCACCCCCGCGTGGGGCTGGCGGCCCTTCGGACGCCGGGGCGGCGGCATCGGAGACGGCGGTCGCGAACGAGCTGGTGCGGTGGATAGGCAGGTTGCGGCAGACCCCGAGGGGGCAGCCGCGACCCCCGATGCCGGAGGTGACCTTCAGGGAGGCCCACGACGGGTCGGAGGGACTGCCGCTACCTGAGAAGGAGGAGTTGGCTGGCGAGAGATGCCACGGCTGCGGTGGGGTGGGGCATTTCATCCGCCAGTGCCCGGGGGCGAGGTGCTACAGGTGTGGCGAGAAGGGACACCTGGCGAGGGGTTGCTCGCGGGGTGGAGGCTCGGAGGGTGCGGCGGGGTCTTGTTATGTATGTGGGGCCCGGGGGCATTTCGCTCGGGATTGTCCCGGCCGGTGGCGGCGTGACACGAAGAGGCGGGGTCGGGGGGACCCCGAGTTGAGATTCAAGGCGCCGCGGTCGAGGCGGTGGGGAGGGGGGCCTCGCCTCAGGCGACACCTCACTCCCGGCGGGTGACGTTGTGATTAGCTCTGATTCTGAATAGGCCGGGTGGGCGTGACGACTTCGGGCTGAGATGTTGATTTATAAAAATTTTTTTTTTGTTGTTTTGCTCTTCTTTTAATTTGTTTTTTTTTTGGGGAGTAATATTCCGGGGGAATTAGTTTATGTAGTTTGAAAAAGTAAATAAAGGAACGTAGCTCCTAGACTAGTAACTGATAATCCAAAAAGAATTGGCAAAATTGTGGCTTTTAAATCACTCATTATTAAATTTTTTTTGTTGTAGGAATTTGGTTTTTGGTGGGGGTATATGGATGGAACTTCGGTTTAGGATCGGGTGTCCGTATTACATTAAAATAAATGTAAATAACCAAACTTGCAATAACCCCATAAGAAGTGCCGAATTTGCAGGGCACATGTATAGAAAAAGCAAGGATGGCGTTATAACCAGGCCTATAAAAGGTTAGGTCACCGCATCGTCCTTAGTCTTATAAATGAATTCGTACAATGAATTAGTCCTTAGATTGACTCAGGATTGACGTAACATTAGTGTCGGAGTAGTTAAACCTTAGATTGATGTTGTACTTTATACTTGTCCAAAAATCTAATGTATCTTATGGGAGTTGCGAGACCAAAAGGCAAAGAATTAGCCTGAGCAAAATTGTTTAATTTGGAAATTATGTTTTTGGTCTATTCAGCTAAATTAAATCAGCAACGGACAACACAACTTGTTATGGATCCTCACTCACACAAAAAAAATAAAATAAAAATAATAATAATATCGACTTAGAAATATTTTATATGAATATCTAATTGCATTAGTCATTGACACTTGCTTCTCTCTCTCTCTCTCGTAACAATAAATATGAATCATAATCTCTCGATCTTCTTATCTAAAGAATAGTCCTTTTCAAGCAATTAAAGAAACGATTAATTAATAGATTTGTTTACTGAAGAATGATTCACTATATTTTCACGCAATTAAAGAACAATTAAAAGACAGTGTCCAGACAGACTCATGGCTTTTCTAGACAAGAATTTAATAAATAAATTCTTCTTATATTTAACAAATGCAGGTGTTCGGTGTCATATACCACGACCGGATGCCTAGAAGACTAAAATTCGAAACCCATCCCAGATTCTATGAGAAATTAATATAATATTCTCAACTCAATATCATCTGAAATAATTTTCTCATGTGAAGAAAATTCAAGATGTACAAAGTCCACTCGAAATCGTCGCCGCAAGACGACAAAAGGGACTATATAAAGCCCAGAGAGCAAGCAAGAGACAATATACCTCCTGGGTGCATACGAATAACGATTCTAATAACAAACTTTTATAACAAGCTCTTATTGTCAAACTATATTTTTAAACTTGTAAAATTTGTATACTCCATAGTTAAAACTTTTAATAAATTGAATTCAAATAAATTCAACGTCTTATTTCTATACTTTGGGGAAAGTCTAAATCCTCTGGTGGCGGCAACTATCATAAAGAACATTCCATAAAACATCAAGAACAACAAGCCCACAAAAGTGGTGTGCAGCGTTGGAACATCGACCAGAGCACAACTGGTGGCAGCTAAAACCCGAACATACAGACGCCGAAGACAGAGGCATTTTCAGAAAATTACCAGGGTTAGCTAGAAATGAATACAGTAAGTCACGGCTACTTTTCTTAACTACGACTTGGCCAACATGCGGTATAACGTTCGCTTAACTCACAAACGGTGGCAGCTAAAACCCGAACATACAGACGCCGAAGACAGAGGCATTTTCAGTAAAATTACCAGGGTTAGCTAGAAATGAATACAGTAAGTCACGGCTACTTTTCTTAACTACGACTTGGCCAACATGCGGTATAACGTTCGCTTAACTCACAAACGCTGCCCTGTAAATGTAAGCGAATATGTATTGTAACTGGATCAAAATATCGAAGCTCTAATTTTTAATTTTTTTTTATTCATAAATCGAATTTTTTGAATTTCGAAACATAAGGAGTCATGAATTAGTTAAAGTGTCAAGAGAAAGGGAACAGGGAGTCGAGATCGGTTTCCCCCTTAATGGACACAAAAAAAAACCAAAATTGTGAGGCAAGTGAATTAAATCAAATATAAAAAAAATTGTACAACTAATTACATGACTACCATCTCAATAAAGTAAAAATCGAATTATCTAATTTAAAAATTAGTTTTCTCTTCAACTCTTTAATTATTAGTCGACCTTAGAAAAAAAGGAAAAAAAAATCCTAAATAACAACCTCCTCGTAGGCGGATTTAGGAACGGAGTGCAACAAGGACCAACTGTCGAAATAATTAGAGAGAAGAAGAGTGGAGGTCCCGACCAAATTAACGTCCAAGGTAACAAGGCGGTAAATTTAAATTCTCTAATTTAAAGTTAATATCCACGTTACATCTGGAGGTCCCACCGAGATTTAAAACTTATTTAACAAGAACTATAGGAGCTAAATTAAGAAAAATGAATGAAGAGAAGAAAGCGGAAACAGTGGAAGACAAAACGGAAGGTCAGATCGAAAATAAAAAAGAATTTGAAATAAAAGAGGGTTTAGGTGATAACAAGGAAGAAAAACTTGAAAATGAAGGAGATAAGTTGTTTAAGCTACAAACGCTGCCCATCGAGTTATTAGAACACGGATCTCCATCGAAGGACTCAGTACTGATGTCTTCAGATGCATATGGAACCTTCCAAGTTTTACTTAACCAACAAAAGATTGATTTTGAAGAGAAAATAGACCATATGTTTGAGGAAAAAGAAGGAAGGCGTAGACAAGAAAAGAAAGAAAAAGAAGAAAGGCGAAAAAGAGAAAAGGAGGAAGAAGAATAAGCATAAAAGGGAGAAGGAAGAAAACACCAGGGCCTTACTTGGAATACAACAATTTTTAGAAAGAGTTGATAGAGATAATAGACAAATTAAAACTGATGTTCAACAATTACAAAAAGAAGTGGAAACAGTCAGTATAGAACCCCATAAACTGAAGGAAGAAACAAATAATATTAAACAAAACCTGATAGCTAATTAAGTATCAACTACTAACATAGAGCACCGAGTAGGAACCGTGGAAAGAAATCAGGAACAAATACAAGGCGAAGTTAAGGAGTTGACAAAAAAAGATTGCCTATAACCGCCACGGAACAAATAAAGGAACATATTAGAACTATTGTTGCACAAGAAGCTGCCCTCCAATCCAATTATCAACCGAGTCATGGACCAGTATATGTCACGGCATCACCTCACATGGAATTAAGGAATCAGATACGGTATAGAGGTAAAGACGACTGGAAAACTCACCCTATGGAATTATGGGAGCGATTCGAGCCAGTAGCGGCAAGAATCAACAATCAAAATCACAATATATGGAGAAGGAAAAAGTGCAACTGTTTAAGGAATGCTTGTCACAAGGGGGGCTCTGGATTAGTTCTTGGCTCGGGGAATGGAGTTTTCCACTCTCCGTCAATTAAAAGAAGAATTCTTTAAACAATTTTGGGGCAAATCGGAACAAGGAGAACTCCTAGGCAAACTTCACACCGGACAATTTCAGAACCGATATGGGGAAACCCGTATGCAGTATTTCCATCGGTGGCTACGTTGGAGTAAGTTTCTTACATCCTTTGAATACACGCCATCCGAAATTGTCCAATATTTGAAGAAACAGTTTCTACATCAATACAAAACTGTACTAAGCGCAGCCGACAATACTGTTGAAGCAATGGGAAGGGTTCTGACTGCAGCAGATGAAGACTCTCCGGTAGAAAGAGTGAGATTTAATATTCCCCGAGACCACCCAGAAAATATTAGTAATCACAATTTCACTCGATCACCAGGAATGAGCCGAAACCAGTCCAGAAGACCAGTGGCTGCTGTACGAACAATTCCAGTGCAAAATACAACACCAACTACAGGAATGGCTAGCGAAACCATAACTCACCGAATAATACCTTTACCAACAAACCACAGTGCGACAGGGTTGCTAACAAGAGCACAACCGTCGGAAAACCAGACGAGAGGAAGTTTGTAGGTTGGGAGACTTCCTCCAATTCGTCGAAAGAAACATGTTTTGCAGAGATCGAAGAGAGACAGGACAGGGTATCCTGTTGTTGGTTACAGATTAACTTAAACAACATCTTCGATGACAAGAGAGAGAGAGAGAAAAATCAGAGGATACATTTTTGTTGTCTTTATTCCTTCCCCGGAAGGGAGTGTCGGAAATTCGCGAGGGTGAGAAATTTCGTTTTTTTCTTTTTGGGTTTATCTCTCGCAACCTAGCGAGGGGAGGGGAAAACTAGGTTTTTATAATTTTGTTTTTATAATTTCTTTCTCTATCTCTGCCTCGGTCCTGTTGTGTTTTTTTTATTTTTATTTGTATGTTCACTTTTAAATTGTTGTCTTAATTTCTTTTTTATATAAATACTTATTAAATTTTATTTAAACTTCATTCACAAAATTTGTTTTGTTTCTTTAACAAAGTAGAGTTTCCACCCCAAATTTCATCCACCATCTAGGTAGCGGAGGACACACCGGCTTCGAAGTAGACGTCGCCGGTCGGACCGTAAGGTAAGAACACCACCCACGGAGTCGAGAGTTACAATATAAACATCCTGCACTCGGACTCTTTTTCAAAAATAAGATAAGCAACTGACCCAGCTAAAATTGCGCACACAAAGAGAGTGATGATTTGTCGTCTCTCTCTAAAGTTAATAAAAGGCCCAAGACGCAAGGGCGGGATAGCTTATACCAGTGCGAACACCACACTATTAACATCAACGGTGTATTGACTACCAACAATCAATTTACAATTATTTTCTACCAATCATTTTTACTTATTTCAATTGTAATCAACTGTATTTTTATTCAATTATTAATTTATTAAAATCATTAAAATACAATCAAGTGTACTTAATTGACACCCCGTTCTTCAACTCTTTAAGAGAAGGTTCTCAGGTACCTGTAATTACCTGGGTGGTGGCAGTGGAATACCAACAGTAACGTCGAGTCTCAACAACGTCTCAACAATCAATTAATTAAAAGAATATAGTTGGGGCTCATCACAACAATGATGGTCAGCAGTGAGAATAAACAAGCTCACAACATATGTAATGGATTATCGGAGAAGAAAATTTTATTAAAATCTAAATTATCTGGTATTATTGAAATTCCATCTCATTGCGAAATATACTCTCCCAACTCTATTATTCGACCATCAAAAACAATTTTTAATACAGGACTTGTAACAAATTATTTATCAATTCGAAATTTTGTACCCCAAGTTTCTGATTTAAATGAAAAAATTTCCTTCACAAAATTTAAAGCGATTGTAACTGATCATGAAAATGAGATCGAATTATTGAATCATGCTAGTGAAGGTATAAAGACATTAAGGGAATAGGAAAGATTATATAACAACAATAATAATCATCATAAGTCTTTTGTAATCAATGTATCTTTATTTACTATTTTTATTATATTTTTGATTGTAATAATTTTTATTGTAATAAGAAAGAAAATTTTCAATTTAATTTGTAAAAAGGAGAAGGTGGAAAGTACAAGAAGTTCACCTTCCCCACGACATGTTTTTGGTAGAATTGAAAGTCAAGGGTCTGTGATGCCCGCCTAATATAAAAAAAAATATATTTAATTAATAATTATATTTCATATGTTGTTTAATATAAAGACGAATGAGTCACCGCACAAGTGCGAGCGAAGTCAAGGATCGTATATCTGCGGACGCTAAGGTAAACGGAAAGAGAATAACAACTTAGGTTGCTATCTCACAACTAAAAACAACACCTGCAAGTATGCAGATTCCAAAGGAAATAAGTGATCGCAAATCGCTGACGGTATGTCTGGATCTCAAATGAATAACAAACTCAAATTACTGCAAAACCAGCAGGAGAAAGAAATATATGATATCCTTCCCATGAGTAAGAATAGCAAAATGGGCAGTAATATAATGACGATCGCTGACTTTGCTAGCACGTGTAAGAAAACAATATAGGATGACGCGGATTCAAGCTATAAAAGCTGAGGTCGCCTCATCCTCTTCAGTTAGTCCTATGAAAGACGCCTGACACATAACATCAGTGTCAGAGCAGTTAGTCCCTAGTTTGACTTAGTACACACAACATCTGTGTTATTTGTACAATTAGCAACCAATAAAACTTGTCTAAAATTAACAACATAGTTTCATTTATAAAAGAAAAGGTCCCTAGCAACCTAAGGAACGCTAGGTGGTGGCAGCCGGTAATACGCAAAAGAAATCATCCGTAGTGCACCCAACAGGTCTGTAAACCCCTGACTTTCATCTTGAAGAGGGGGGTATGTTGTGCCATTGCGACTTTTGAAGAGGGGGGTATGTTGTGCCATTGCGACTTGCCAAATTATTTAATATCCAAAATCAATACATATTTTTTTCTTTATTAAATACTTTAGATAAATAATATAATAAATCCTGACTAAACAGAAATTGAACACTTCCGTTGTTCAAACAAAGTCGCAATCGACAGCACATCCCTGGGAAAGAGCCCTACACGCGCTATCTTTCCCCCACTCCTGTGACCATGCGAAAGCAAAGACACGAGTGGAGACGACTCCTTAGAGAATATTTGACTTTCACCCTGTACACATTATATCACCCTTTCGGCCCAACCTGTATCAAAATTATAATTAGTTAATAAATTGTTTCTTTAAAATTAAATAATTATTCTTCTCACTCAACCCTCAACCCAACCACAACAAATGCAATTCGGCAAGGCGGGCCATCCAGCAGCAGAGGTTTGATGGAGAGCAACAATACAGTCATCCTAGCCAAAGGCAAAATCAAGGAGCAAGTTTTCATATGAAAACCCAAAAGACATCACGGGTCGCGACTTTGAGCCGCAAGTACACTAGTGTAAATCCAGATCTCCAAATACAGTGAGTGAAAAGAATACATATATAATCAAAGTGAATCCAAAAGTCAATAAAAAGTGAATAATTAAATAGTTAATTAATTAACAATTAATTAAATTAATAAAAGTGTGTTAAAATCACACTAAAAGATAAATAATATTATTAAAAATAATAAAAAGAATAAGATAATAAATAATCGAGTGATAAATAGATCATAGTATAAGTAAATATTTTAAATAATACAGAGATATACTAATAAAATAAATAAAAGGATTCACATTATTATCATAATATAGTATTCACTTATAAAAGAAAATTCTTGCACTGAATTAAATAAAAAGATCAGAAATAAGATCATAATAATAGAAAATAAAATTCCTTATAAGGAGAAAATATAGTTCAAAATTACTAACAGTGCAGAAAACCAAATTACAAATATGGCAGAATTAAAAGTCGACTGTATTCCCGAATACAGTGGAGACAAATCAAAATTACACAAATTTTTAACATGTTGCGATGTCATGGCTGACACATATCAGAAAGTAGAGGATCAATAAGATGTTACTAAACATAATAAAATCCCGATTATCAGATAGAGCTTACGACTCTATAAAATACAAAACGTATAATAGTTGGACTGAATTAAAAACCATTCTAAAAAACCAATTCACAGAAAAACGGACTTCAGAATCAATTATCCAAAGTTTAAGCCAAATTTACCAGGGCCAAAATGAGGACGTACAAACAAATTATACATAAGAAATTTGCTATCTCTTACCAAATCAAATTCATAAATAATGAATTTATTCTTTAACTTTAACTTCAATCGTGTGTTAGTCAGTTGTCTACCCTTATTAAGACAAAATTAAACAAGTTAATTAAATTTCAAAATAAAAAATAAATAAAACTTCGATATTAAATAATAATTTACTTTTTTTTTATCAAACACTTAGAATCAGATGCTATTTAGCCTTGAAATTTAAGACTTCAATATATCAAGGAAAGAGAACAAAGAGAGAAGAGCTTATTCAGTCGTTTACATTTAAAGAAATTGATATTAATATGCATTTATTTTTTTAATGCCTTATTTTTATTAAAACTAATTAACTTAGTCAAACAAGATTAAATAAATACAAAAATGCATTCGTTACAAAAAAAAAGGATAGCGACCACGAGTTACCCGAGCTAGAGAGTGCTCCTCGTACCCCCCCCCCCCCCCATTTCTCTTTGTCCTGGTACGAGTGCTCACTCCCTCTCAACAATTCCTCTCCAAGCCTACCGGCTCAGTGGTGCGGGTCGGAGGCTCACCCCTTCCTTTGGGAAGTTCCAATTGAAAGCATAATTATCTCCTCCATATTATGGAAAAAGTTATGATAAATCTCCTCTGATTGTGTTGATTTTCTACCCATCGATGCAGCTTGAGTAGTGGCTCTTTCTTCAGAGATAGAAAGTTTAAGATTAACAGAAAACGATCGGTTCTACCAAAGATTTTATCCACATTTATTTGAGGTTCTTAAAATAAGCATACGTGCTCTATGTCTTGCAAGCAAATGAAAATCCATTCAGACTTATAAGTTATTTTCCACTATATAAACATAAACTCTATGAGAAATTGATATAATATTCGCAATATCATCAGAAATAATTTTCTCATGGGAAGAAAATTCAAGATGTACAAAGTCCACTCGAAATCGTCGCCGCAAGGTGGCAAAAGGGACTATATAAAGCCCAGAGAGCAACAAACCTCCTGGATCCATACGAGTAACGACTCTAATATTTGTTATTACAGACGCCGACGACAGAGGCATTTTCAGAAAATCACCAGGGCTAGCTAGAAATGAATACAGTAAGTCACGGCTACTTTTCTTAACTACACAAGCTCAATTGAATAAATTTTATATAAATTAAAAGGCGGGCCTTCCAGCAGCAGAGGTTTGATGGAGAGCAACATGTAGTGCCCGCCTAATATAAAAAGAAAATTATTATTATTATATATTTTATATGCTGTATTAATATAAAGACAAACAAATGAGTCACCGCACAAGTGCGAGCAAAATAAGGGATCCGATATCTGTTGACGATAGGTCTAGACGGGAGAGAATAACAACTCAGGTTGCTATCTCGCGACTAGAGACAACACCTGCAAGTATGTTGCCTATAAGTTATGCAAGCAGAACATTAAACCAAGCGGAGATGCGATATTCCACTATAGAAAGAGAACTATTGGCTAAAGTGTGGGCTTGTAAACATTACTGAAAAAATTGTGAACGTTGCCAAAAGAACAAAGCAACGGGTAAAGTAAAGTTACCAATGGAGATATCAGATTCGCCAAATGAGACTTGGGATAAATGTGCAATTGATATAGTGGGTCCATTACCAGAAACAAATTTAGGGAATAAGTACATATTAACATTCCAGGATAATTTTTCGAAATATTTGATAGCGGTGCCAATATAATCACAAGACGCGGCAACATAGGCAGAAAATATGGTGACGGAAATAATTTGTAAACATGGAGTACCTAATACTATCTTAAGTGATCAAGGAACGAACTTTTTGAGTGAATTATTCAAAAACGTATGTAAATTATTGAAGATTAAGAAGAGAGTGCAATTTGAGGTAAAAAGGGGAGCAAATAGGCAAGATCAGGATAAGATGTTGAAGGTTTAAAATTGTTCCAGATGTCCCAAGAAAGAAGAAAAGTTTGGAAGTCATGGGAAGAAGGAGAACAAGATATCATAGATTTCTGGGAGGATGTGAGACAAGGAGATGATCGCAATAAATTATACAAGATTTGAAAGAAGACGTAGAAGACATACTACTGTTTAAATCAAATTCGGACCGGGGAAATTTGTCCAGCGTTAATATCACCTAAGGAATTAATAGGCCAGCTGAAGCTAGCTGGCGCGGCGGGTCGGAGGGGCTGCCGCTACCGGAGAAGGCGGGGTTAGCTGGCGAGAGATGCCACGGCTGCGGTGGGGTGGGGCATTTCGTCCGCCAGTGCCCGGAGGCGAGATGCTATAATTGTGGCGAGAAGGGGCACCTGGCGAGGGGTTGCTCGCGGGGTGGAGACTCGGAGGGTGCGGCGGGGGTTTGTTATGAATGTGGGGGCCGGGGACATTTCGCTCGGAATTGTCCCAGTCGGTGGCGGCGTGACACGAAGAGGCGGGGTCAGGGGGACCCCGAGTTGAGATTCGAGGTGCAGCGGTCGAGCGGTGGGGAGGGGGCTCTCGCCTCAGGCGACGTCATGATAAGTTCGGATTCTGAATAGTGAGTGTGGGTGAGACGACCTCTGGTTGAGATGTTGGTGAAAAACAAAAGTCAGCGCAATTGCTTAGTTCAATCTCCTTTTAACCATACATGCTAAAATAAGCATTCTTGCATGAGAAACGTCATGTATTTCAAACACCAAATAAGTCAAAAGGAATACCTCAAGCACACACCTCTCCCCCCTGAACGGACTATATAATGTCCTATGTTCGGAGCGGAGACGAATTCCTACACCAAAACTCTGCCAGTTTGAATCCACGTCAAACGGGGGCACGGTTGCCATTCTTACCAAATTTATCAAAGTTTCATTGTACTCTCACATTCGACCCGGCTTTGGGATATCCATTTTTTCACTTCCTTCCCACTAATAATTCACCCCCTCTTCACTTCACTTCACATCTTCCCATTTCACCTTGTTATTTATTATCTTTGTTAATAAAACCAATTAAAAATACCCAAGCTTATTATTTACCCTCAAAAGTTTCCTCACACCCCCTTAGGCAATACAACAACTCGACCAGTGCTCAAACTCCAATTCTCTAACGCTATTTTTTTATTATTTTAATTATTATTCTTTCTTTTCTTTATTAAATTTTTATTTATCTTTATAACAAAATTTTTGTTTCATTGTAAGAATAGAGTTTCCACCCCAAAATTCATCCACATCTAGGTAGCGGAGAACACACCAGCTTCGGAGTGGGCGTCGTCCGGTCGGACCGTAAAGGTAAGAGAACCCACGGAATTGAGAATTTTACACTGTATTAATATAAAGACAAATGAGTAACCGCACAAGTGCGAGCAAATTAAGGGATCCGATATCTGTTGACGATAGGTCTAGAAGGAAGAGAATAACAACTCAGGTTGCTATCTCGCAACTTAAGACAACACCTGCAAGTATGCAGACTCTAATATCATCCATGGGAAATAAGCAATCGCATATCGCTGAAAATGAAATGTTATTCCGAAATTTAAAATCTTCTTATGACATTAATACATATACACCTGTCAACCAGGTAATAACCTACCTAAGTAGAAAACAAGAGGATTAAAACCCTCTTGCTTTCTCTTAAGGGGAAGGAATTGTAGTGCTGGCCACATCAGACTTTCAAATTTTTTTAACTTTTATCAGTAATGATATATCCAAAGGAAATTATATCTATTTAAGGTGCTAAATAAGCCCATTCCAGCCACGTGCTAGTCAATAGGCCGACTCTGCATTTCCTTTCTCCCCTTACCAACGGGCTTAGCGTTGCCCAGCGCAGCGCCCAGCCCGCAGACCAATTTCCACCTTCGAGTCTCAAAGATCTAATATTCTTACCATAGTATTTTTTAACTCACTTGTACCAATCCAATTCGGCCAACCAGTGTATCAAAATTTGCGAACGCCTTGTCGTTCGAATATTGTAAATACTGCAATATAAAATAAAAGTATTTTTAATATATCCATCTCGGTTATAATTTATATAATTGACCCATATCCACTCCTGAGGCCTTAAGGAAAAGAATAGCCCGTCATCATTATAGGACAAACCATTGGAAAGATAGATAAATATCTGCCTGATGGAAAATTAGAAGTAGGCAAGGAATGGAAAGAGTTAAAGAATCAAGTAAAGCATTATAAGTATTCCAGTAGTATAGCAAAACTGAATGCTTTGAAAATATATTGTAAAGGGACTGAATCTGGGGAGGATTAAGCTCTTTTTAATTATATGAGAGAGTGGGAATTTTTCTTTCATAAAAAGAAAGAAGTTAATTCAATCCAATGGAAGGTCTATCGCAATGAAAAGCGAGCCAGCAAGAATGCTCTGATTCTGCAGGGGACAAAAGATAAGACGTGGAGAACAGGCCTCTATTAAGTCTCTTAAGCTGAGGAGAATTTTGTGTGAGAGCAAAAGAGACAGATAGAGTTTTAGGCGCGCGAGTCCGCAAGGCGGCGACACAAAACAGAGAGGTCTTCGAGGGTCTGAGTTGGTCAGCAGAAAAGTCTTGAGAAATGATCAAGGATCGCGGGAGGGAGATTGGCGTCAGGACTGGAACGAGAAAGAACCTGGTGGCGTGAGAGGGTGTCCCAGGGGGTGAGTCGGCGCCGAGATAGCTGAAAAGTGTAAAGTTTTTTTTATTAAGTATGAAAGCGGTGTTGTAATTTCGCAAGGCATCCCCCCATCTTCTCTCTCTCCCTGTAGGTAGGAGAAATAACCCAGTACCAGTTCCTGGAAAGAACACCCGCCCGCCGGTGGTCCGAGGTGAAGGTAAGATCACCCACAACCCGGTGTTTTACCAAAGAATATAAGTCTGGCCGTATCAAATAAATGTAAACGCAAGGTCTAGACAAGAGACAGATCTGATTCTTTCTCATGGATAATAAAATTGTTATCAGCAATATCATATAGCGGCTGGAAAGAAAGTCAAATGAGATTTCTCATGATATATGATTTTGCTGAATTGCGAAAATGACATCTGCAAAGCAATATGAACTGTCGAGTTGCACCTAGAAGTCAACAAAAATAAGAGTATGCATTTACCGTGGGACCAGTTATATAAACAAAACCCCTAACCAAGCATTGATAAGAGCCCACACAATCCGAGCCTATAAAAGACCTCAGATTGCATGGACTCTTGTTCTTCATTTTCTTCATATTCTTTCCGTTTGTAACCGACGCGAAATCCACGTCGTACGTTTTAATAATTCTCACCATACGAACTTGTATCAAACTCGATTTATTCATATATTCAATGTATTGAAATTAGATTGTAGAAAAAAGTAAATAAATTTTTATTTATTTATTTTGTGTACCACCAATAAATAACTGTCGCAGTGCGGTAGGACAAATTTACTACAGTACGAGGAAAAATATTACGGTATCACCAAAAGTGCTACAGTAAATCGCTCAACGTGCTACATCAAAAAGTACGGTCGTTCTCTAGAACATTTGCTTGCGACAACCTGCCACTCCAACACTCGATACCACCACGACTTAACAACACACTACATCTAAGAAAATCGAAACGTGCTCAAAGTTGTCATCAAGCCAACGACGTCATTGCCTTTGCCGAAGAACAAACGTCCAAGGTAACCGAGCCAGTCAGCGACTTCAAGTCATCACGACACCCGCTCAACCGACAACAAGACTCAACGCGACACCTGAGCCTAGTCACCTCAACTACTAGCATCCAGTCGATAATCGCACAAGATACAAGAACATAAGCATAACATAAGCTCCTGAATCACCCTGGGTCGGACCGTAAGGTAAGGACATCACCCACGGGGTCGAGAGTTTACATTGGTGTCAGAAGTGGTCGCCTTGCAAAAAGAGGCTTTGAAAATTTTTTTTGTGTCTCTTCTTACCTCTCGGGCCGAGTATGGACGCGGCGGGTGGGGCTCGGTCCCGGAAATTGGGAGAACGGAAGGATGGGGAGGTACGGACGGACCTGGTTGAACCGGAGGAGGCTAAGGTAGAGGCGGGGTTGAGGGGGGAGGTTGAGGAGCTACGGCGGCGTTTGTCGCGGTTGGAGGTGGGAGGGGTTCCTCGTAGAGAGGGACCAGGGCCCATCCAGGTGGAGGTAGAGCTGCGTCGGGAGCTTGCGAAGCTCCGACAGGAGTTGGCGGAGCTGCGAGGCATCGTACAGGGGTTGGAGCCGGCACCCCCGCGGGGGGCTGGCGGCCCTTCGGGCGCCGGGACGGCGGCATCGGAGACGGCGGTCGCGAACGAGCTGGTGCGGTGGATAGGCAGGTTGCGGCAGACCCCGAGGGGGCAGCCGCGACCCCCGATGCCGGAGGTGACCATCAGGGAGGCCCACGACGGGTCGGAGGGGATGCCGCTACCTAAGAAGGAGGAGTTAGCTGGCGGGAAATGCCACGGCTGCGGTGGGGTGGGGCATTTCATCCGCCAGTGCCCGGGAGCGAGGTGCTACAGGTGTGGCGAGAAGGGACACATGGCGAAGGGTTGCCCGCGGGGTGGAGGTTCGGAGGGTGCGGCGGGGGCTTGCTACGTATGTGGGTCCCGGGGGCATGTCGCTCGGGATTGTCCCGGCCGGTGGCGGCGTGACGCGAAGAGGCGGGGTCGGGGGGGATCCCGAGTTGAGATTCGAGATGCCGCGGTCGAGAGGCGGGGAGGGGGGGTCTCGCCTCAGGCGACGCCCCACTCCCGGCGGGTGCCGTGGTGATTAGCTCCGACTCTGAATAGGCCGGGGGGGGGGCGGGACGACCTCGGGCTGGGGTGTTGATTTATGAAATTTTTTTTTGTGGTGTTGCTCTTCTTTTTGACCTTCTTTTGATTTTTTTTTTTTGGGTGTAATTTTCCGGGGGAATTAGTTTATGCAGTTTGAAAAAGTAAATAAAGGGACGTAGCTCCTAGACTGGTAACTGGTATTCCGAAAGGAATTGGCAGAATTGTGGTTTTTAAATCACTCATTAATAAAATTTTAGTTGTCGCAGGGATTTGGTTTGTGGTGGGGGTATATGGATGGAACTTCGGTTTAGGACCGGGTGTCCGTATTACCCTTGCATTGGGCGCATTTGTTTTGATGTTGGTTTATGAAGTTTTTTTTTGGTCATGTCTTGTTTTTTTTTGAGATTGGATATTTTTTTTTTCTCCTTCTCTCTCTTTAACTATTCCTCTTGGTTCAAATTTTTTTTGTCGTCGCTTGGCGGGCGCCGGGTGAATGTGAGCTTAGTCACCTCATAATCACGAATCCGGTCGTGGCGTGGAAATAAATTTATACATATTAAAATTGAATTTTTGTTGCAGGAATTCACAAGAATAATACTAGATTGTGTTTTTGGTTTTTTGAATTTTTTTGGGCTTGATTTTTTTTTGTGGGGCTTGTTTTTTTTTGTTCGGCGAATTCCCCTGGATAATAAGAGCTTTTATATAGGCATTTTTGGTTTTATGATTTTTTTTTCTGGGTGAGTTTTTTTTTTGTGTGTTGGCCCGTTTGGTGAGGGTTGGGGCTTGATTCCTGGCTAACGGTCGGGGTAGCCCCGTAAAAGGCCGGTTTTTGGTGGGGGGTGGATGGATACTACCCCCGTATTTGTAGCTGAGTTTTAGGTGTCATTTTGAATATGACGGGTGGGCTTCTATATTTTTTTTTGGAGGGTCAAAAGGGGGGGGGGAGCGGGTATGTGCCTAGTCAACACATACTAGTTCCTCTCCTCACCGCCCAGGGGGGCGGGGTGACCCGTATGAAGCCCGTTTTGATGGTGGTTGGGTCGCGATAGTTGTGAGTAGTATTTTTTTTTTGTAGGTGAGTTTTTATGCGAGGGGCTGGCTTCTATATCTATATATATTTTTTTTAGTGTTATTTAGGTGCGGGGGTAGACTTCGATTTGTTTTTTTCTCTTCTCTTGGTTTTACTCTCCCTATTTTTATGTTCTTCTGTCGAAATATTTCCTTTTTGGTGGGCCTTGGGGGGGGAGGGGTGTGTGCCTAGTCACCACACACTCACTTCGCCCGGAGTGGCTCGTAGGAGGCTTGCTTTGGTGGGGGGTAGATGGGTGCACTTTCGGTTTAGGACCGAGTGGCCGGATAACCCCTGGTTCGGAGGCTTCTATATTTTTTTTCTTTTCCGTTCTCTCCTTCTTGGTAAGATTTTCCCAAAGTTTCACCCTTTTTCAAATAATTTTTTTTAAAGAAAGAATAATCTACTTCTGTTCTGCCAATTTGCAAATTCTTCCCCTGTACTCTAATAACTTTTATTTTTTTTCTCTTGGTTTTTTTTTTTGGCGGTTTGCGAAGGTTGGTAATAATGGAATTTATTTGCATAAATAGATAGAAGACTCCTTGAGCGCGTGAGGAGGGTCCTCAAGCTGGTCACGAGAGGCAGAAGAGATGGGGGCTCGAAATTCTCTCGGTGAGCCGTGGGTGCCTTGAGCGGGCGGCGGACGTCGTCCGAGGCTGGTGGGGGGGGGGGGGGGGGGTAGGCCATCCCAGCTCTGCTGGGGATGGGATGGCGCACGCCCCCGATGGTGGGGTGGAAACGAGGTTGAATGTAACCCTTGGGTGTTGGAGAGAAGAAATTTTTTTTTTGTGTATTGGTATTAATTGTTTTGCATGTATTAGTGTTAAGTAGAATTAAGTTGCATTGTGTAGGGGTGGGCTATGACCAACTCGGATAGGTTGTGTGACCAACTCGAATATCATAGTGCGATCAGTGTCTGTCGGGCGGTTTCAGTGCGTGCGTGGGAAGCGTGTGCGTTAAGCAGGACGCGTGTGGTGTACAGAATGGACATGTTTGCGGTTGGACAATTGTGCTCGTGGCAGCGGGTATGAGGGGAAAAACAGACAATTTTTTTTTTTTCTTTCCCCTTCTTCCTTGATAACTGGCAGTGAAAGAGGCGGCTAAGTATTGTGGCGGATCATGAATGGAACTCTTGTATAGTCCTAGATCCGCCGTGTGCTGGAAGGTAGGAGTGTGAAGAGAGAAATGGACAATTTTTTTTTCTCCCTTGGAATCTCACACTTAAAGGGTGACATACTGGGCCGTCTGTCACGGTGGGTGGCCACGGCACGTCAGGACAGTTTGTGTGCGTGCAGGCGAGGACAGTTTTTGGTTTGAAATATGGACACCCTTACGGGTGTCCACATTTTTTTTTTGCCGTCGGTGGTGTAACGAGGCGGGCCCGGGCCTCATGGGTTTATATCGATTTGGAGAGAGTATTCCTTTTTATTTTTCGAGAAGTGTAAATAAGATGACCACAGTGAAATGCGAGACCGGATATCAGTAGATTTATGCTGATCCAGCACCAGCGCGCACGACACAAGCGAGCTATAAACCTCGAAAAATAAAGAGGAATCTCTCGTGAGAGCAAAAGAGACAGAAGAGAAAAACTTCGAGAAACATCGCCAGAGGGCAGATCTCTTCAGGCCAAGTTTGAGGTGGACGAAGGGATGGAAAATGACACGATGACAATTTTTCTGAATTGGATTGGTCATTCTGGTTTGTTGTGCTCTGTGAGACGGAGGTGAACCCTGAGGCCTGCGAGGGAGGAATTTCCGGGTGTGGCAGAGTGGGGTGTCGGCGCCAGTGATTTTGGAACCTTGGACCCGGTGGTGAGGACGTCAACAGCAGTTTTTCGACGGTCAGGTACTGTGGAAGTCACCGTGGGGTTTTTGCGTTCGTGTGTGTGTTCGAGTTGGTCAGGGGGTAGGGAAGAGACCAGGAACTGGCTAGTTTTAGGATTAGCTTTAAGATAGGGAGACTCCCAACAATTTCGTATCTCGTTTTGTTGATTGTTAAACTCATTTTGTTTTTTTTTTGTTTTGGTATTATATCCACTCAGGAGAGGGGGAGAGAGAGAGAGAGAGAGAGAGAGAAATCTGAAAGCACACTTTCGTTGTTTTTTTTTCTTCTTTCCCCGGAAGGGAGTGTCGAAATTTCGCGAGGGTGAGGAATTGCGTTTTATTTTTTTGTTTTCATATTTTCTCTCTCTAACTCGGCCTTGGTCCTGTGTGTTTTTCTTATTGTTGTTTTATATTTTTTTTTATTTTCTTAATTTCATGTAAATTTTAAATTGATGTCTAAATATTTTTTTTTATACTTATTAAATATTATTTAAACTTCACCCACAAAATTTATTTTGTTTTTTTTTTAAAGTAGAGTTTCCGCCCCAAATTTCGTCCACCGTCTAGGTAGCGGAGGATACGCTAACTTCGGAGTAGACGACGTCGGTCGGACCGTAAGGTAAGAACATCACCCACGGGGTCGAGAGTTTACACCATCATTTTTTTGCATTAAATTATTTTTATATTGAAAAAAAAAACTCTTTTATTATTATTTATTATTTTTTTTTTAAACCCTCTTTCACCCTTTTCAGCAAAAGATCGCCCCAACCTGAAATTATTCATTTATTTTATTTTTTTCTTTAGCCTTTTTGGCGTTAACAACCACCCAACAAAATAAATATATAGAGCCTATGTGTGCTTGTGAGGGAATGTTTTTGGCAGATTGACAATAACCCATAAAAGTGCAGTACTTTAAGTGTAGATTTTAAGAAAGAAAATGTAATTTAGAAATAAGAAAGCTATCAACATCCATAATCATGTATAATCAAAGGACTTTAACATCTTATATTTTATATCCTTTGTATTATCCAGTGTTCAATAAACATTATAAACCATTAAAATTAAAAAAATCATTGAATATCCTTGGTTCCAAGTTACCGATAGAAAACATGATGGTTAAAGGACTTAGATACTTGTTATGATGGAGTTGATGTTGCAAATCATTGAATCATGTCAGAACAAAAAGATTTCTTGAATCTGGTGCGATTCCTCTGTTGGGTTGGTTATTACAAAAAATTGGAGGAGTAGCAGACTATGATGACATTCAACAGATTAATCAGAAGTTGAATGATCTTACAGACTATTCTAATACTGTTAGGAATGTTCTTAAGACTCAAGATCAATCTCTTCAAATCACCCTAATGGCCTCTGCAGCCGAAAAAGGGGAATAAAAAAAAAGTTGCAAATCACATCTTTAAGGTGCGCGTCTCGAAAAGTCGTTAGAAAGCTTTTGACTACCGAGTTCCTCGAGGCGGCAAGAGATGGCGTTAGTGTTCCCCATAGGAAAACAAGGGACAAATTGCATTTCATTCTAGACTTTCCAGCTAATTAATTAAAGGGCAAAAAATTAATTATTCTTTAACACAATGATTACTAATTTAATTATCTATAAGATATAGAGCTCCTTTTTAAAAATATCTTTTATTTAATGCGATTAATCTAAAAAAAAATTTTTTTTTTCGAAAATCAAAAAAGGGCTTCTATAAGTTGTAGATATTTTAAATAGCTTTAATTTAAAAAAAATTTGAGGTCGATAGCTTCAAAATTGTGGCCGCAAAGTCCCAAAATTAGCACCCCCGAGACGCGCACCTTAACACAAAAGTGCAAAGCTAAGGTCTAGCCTAAATAACACGTGCAATATATTTCATCATAGAAAAAGATCAAGTAATTAAATAAAATGATGACAAATGTGTACCATGGTGGAAGGAAATCTATGATGCTGACCACACTAAAACCGTGAGAATAAGCAGTCAAGTGTACCATGCCTATAAAAGAGGCAGGTCCGATAGACCAGATTATTTGTATCCAGTCTCTCTTTAAGAGACGATCTGATACATTCATCCACCAGCACTCACCGACCCTAGGGTCCATTTACATATATATATAAAGGGTTTTCCAATAAGAGGTGTTATTTTGAATAGCCCGCTATTTCGGTAGATGTCATTTTTGAAGCTGTAATTTTTTGACATTTTGTTGTGAGGCCAAAAGACACGAGAGAGAGAGAGATACAAAATTTGATATTTGGAAACCAAAGCTCTATTTTTAAATACATTCGATGGCAAAATTTGATATATGTCTAGAACAAGACACACCTGTAAAGATTCCCACAGAAAAGCGCAAATTTTGCTATTGGAATCGTTACACGTGTGTCTGTTCCCCTGGGAATGGGGGACTATTGTGTGGAAAAAAAGGCATAAAAAGCCATCCCCCACTCCCGGGAGGGATTATTCTCTCTCTCGACCTCCTAAGTAACAGACCTGGTGTATTGAACGGCCACAATAAACGTATATTTCAAACTGCGACACTTATTATTAAAATCCCAAAAAAAATCCCCTCGAGAAAGCAACACACAACAATTTGACAAGTAGAAACTACGCCATTAATAAAAATGGAACGATACTCGCTTCAACAACGCAATGAAATTATTAAAATTCACTATAAAAATAATGAAAATTTGGCAGCGACGTTCGTAAAACTAAAACAATTTTGGGTCGTCGTGAAGCACCTTGTCGGAGCGCAATACAGGAATTGGTGGAAAAATACGAGCTGTTAGGACAAGTTAGTAATGTGAAGAACAAAACCCATGCACAACTGAGAATATTGCTGCTGTAGCCCAAAGTGTTGAAGAAAACCCAGGTTTGTCCATTCCTCGTCGTTTTTTGGAAGTGGGCATTTCACAAACGTCATTACAACGTATTTTGCATAAATACTTGGGTCTTAAGGCTTATAACGTTCAGTTAACACATGAACTCAAGCAGGCCGATCATCAACAACGTCGTGTCTTTGCTGATTGGGTCCTTGAAATGCATAAAAATGATCCGGAATTTCATCGAAAACAACTGTGCTTGGCATTGCCCCGACCAGGCAACAACGAGGCTACTTCAGAGTATCGGTACGAAAATATCTCTCTGCTCAGGAAACAGTTTCGGTTTTAATGAAATATAACCATCATCAGTCCTGCTGAGCTGATGGTTATATTTAATTAAAACCGAAACTGTTTCCTGAACAGAGTTTTATTTCGTGGAGACTGATATCCTGGCTGCCTGTTTGAATACAACAGCCACTTTAACCCTTCAAGCATTTGCAAAATATTCTTGTTGGTAAAAAACTGACTTCAAGAGAGGCTTGTGAAAATGAGCCAGTCAAGTTTTTTACCTTTAGGGATGAGAATAAATCCGATAATTTTAATTTTGTTAATTTCATCGTCGAAATAAAAAGAAAAAATGTTTTTAAGTTCATCCAATATTAAGAATAATTGAGATATGCAAAGTCGAATGACTTGTCATGATGGTATCGACGGAATCCATTAATTTTTAGTTTTTAAGTTGAAATAGTTGAAATATAAATAAATTTGTAAAAAAAGCATTCATCCATCAGCACTCACCGAATTAGCCTATATTTAGAAAAAATAAACAGTCTCTAAAATTAATTTTAAAGTTTTTCCTTTTTCCAAAAATTGTATCTGCTTGTATAGCCATACAATTAAAATTTTTTTTTTTTAATTTTTATATTCTTTTTTTTTTCATTTACGCTGTTTAAATTCTCGTATATGTGAGTTTTTAAAATTATTGGTGGCTCCTCAATGTAAATATAATAATAATAAAAGTGAGATTCAAGAAAAAATTAATTAATCCTAGTTAAGTGAATCACAATATCAAAATAACTAGCCTATATGGAGTTGTATTTAGTATACTATACTTGAAAGCCAATTATGAAAGACATTTTTGAGTTAGATTTTATTAGAATCTCAAATGCATTTGGCAAAAATTTTTATTTATATCCTTCGGTCAGGGCCGGATCTAGGGGGGGGGGGAGCAGTGGGTGCATGTGTCCCGGGCAGCAATTAAAGAAAGATTTACTAAAAGAAAAAAGGTCAAATGATATGAATTTTGTATAGAAAATTTTAAGGAGGGGGCGGCAAATTAAATTTTTCCCCCTAGAAAATCTCGTAGTTCCGGCCATGCCTTCAGTTCAAATGAACAGAAGGTTAAATCAATGAATACATGGGCGTAGCCCGACATCTTTTTAGGGGAGATGCAATTAATATACCAGGGTATACAAAAATTCACGATGGGAAAAATATACTGTATATTTCTTTTTAATCTTGTTTCTTTTTAATAGACAAAAAATTTTCAGACCAAGACAGGGTAAATCCGATCAAATCGGCCCGGCCCCCCTTCTCAGAACCCTCTCCGACCCAAGAAAAATTGAGTCAATATGGGGCCTACTGGGCCGCCCGGAAGATGGATGGTCCCTTGCCCCCCAGCCAAATTTTCTAATTACGCCCATGCCAATCAGCCCCCTGATAAGCACATACACACAAGAACAAGAAGTCCGCCGCTAGCCCCGGTATGATGATTTTTGTAATTCTTACATAAATTTTATTTTCATTCTCAATTCGAATTGATTTTTCATCTAAATAAGATTTGGTGGCTGTGAATGTAATAGATTTTTCATCTTTTCTTGAAATATTCCCTAAATAGTGAAATAATCTGTATATAACGGGTAGGGCCTAACAAGAGAAAAGATTAAAATTATCGCGAACATACTGGTACAATAATGAATCAGATATTAAAAAGCACTTATAGTTCATCCCCTCCCCCCCACTTATAGTACAGCCCCCCTTCCTCCCGAAGGCAAAACTTGGCTGTGCCACTGTAAAATATAAAAATGAGATTTATTTTGATATCCATCAACAAAAATAAATTTCACATTTATATCTACTTTTTTTAATTAAGAAATGGAAAAAAAAATCTTTTAGAATTTATGAAGGGTGTTATTAAATGCATTTGAGAATCTAATTATCAGTTAGTTAACAATTAATTTGAGAAAACCCGTTTAAAGAGATGATTCCTCGTTGATAGACATCGTAATCGGAGGCTGAGTTGATGACAATCGTCAGGAGTTTCTCAGCTGCCAACGGATGCCAAACACCAAATGTACAACTTGAATCATCATTTGTCTCCCAATAATGACAACGTTTGGTTAGACGTACTGATGGCACGTATTCAAGGACAGATACGTGACGACATTGCTCCAACATAAGTCCGATACCCAAGAAACCGGAACTGGGCGGATTACGACGTAATCGTACCGAACTAAAATCACAAAATAAAATGACCACCTTACAAAAAATTATTTCAATTTTAATTAACAAAGCTACATCTAAATGAAGACAGCCTTATTCAAAATAATTCAAACACTATTTTTTTTAACGATCACAAATTTGAAAAAAAAATAATAATAAATTTAAAAAAAGTGAGAACGTGCCCTCTTGGAGAGTTAAACCATGAATATTAAACAAAAAACTTGTTTTTATTTTTTCTTAAGGGGGCTCGGGAGCGAAGGTGTTACGCATGATTTTCCCGATAAGAAGGCGTTGAGTGTCATAAAAAGTATGCCCAAATATCAAGTAATTCAAAAATTTGCCAAGAGATGTCCGAATGGTAGCTAATAATATTTAATGCATTTGGTTGATTTTCATTGACCTTTTAACAATAAATACTTTATAAATGGTATTATATATTATGTATCTTTTATAAAAGCATAAAAATATATAAATGTAGGCTAATGCTATATCGTCTGTTAGACTAGCCTGCCATCTATTGCAAGAATGCTGAACTAATTTGACAGTTGATTTTTAAATAAATCATCTAAGCTTCTTTTAAAAATTTCTTAATTAATATGTGATTAATAATAACAATAAATTCATTTTTAAATTTAAAAAAAATTAAAGATTATTGGGACTGATTGTTTTTTTTTGTATTTGCTTGATAACAAAAAAATTAATTACGATAATTTTTTAATAAGTCATTAAAAAAATTATAGCTCGATGTCCAAATAATCTCTTATGAATTTAATTCATTTAAAAAAAAAACCGCATTGAAAAATTCCTTATAATAGTCTAGTTTTTTTTTTAAAGTACGTTTAGACGTCGCTCCTGAACCCCCTTAACTTTAAATTTTCTTTTTTTAAAAAACAAATAAATAAAACGGGACTTAGCATTGAAAAACAAAATAAAGTACAGAGTGTTCGCAGAAGCTGCAGGCGGGGGGGGGGGGGGCGCCGGGGACCTTGAGTTGAAAGAGGCCTCGAAATTTTTCATATTGATTATTTTTTATAGTTTATAATTTTTTTTTTTTTTTTTTTTAATTTAAGATTAAATAAAGGCAAAAGTCAGCCGCAGGCAGGCCTGATCTTGTTGGAGGGACATCAACAAATTATGTACAATTGAATTCACTTGGATGTCCAAAAATTTTTGTTATTTTATATAAAACAATTTTAATAACAAACCTAAATTGTTGTAGCAAATCCCAAACAGACCAGACGGAACGTGGATCAATTAAATAAGCTTGATGTTCTTGATTTTTGGAAGATAAAAAATTCTCTAAGGCAGTAAATACATCATATTCTGGATGAGCTTGCCACTGAAAAGAGTAAAAGAAAATTTAATTAATTCAATTGAATTGGCTACGAATTCATTTGAAATAAATAGATTATATAGTAGGCTGGGATGAGTAGAGTGGGGTTGGAGAATAATAACCACCAATTTTATCGTTCCACCTGATGATCTTTATTTAGAAAATATTTGGATACCAAATGGCTTAAATAGAAATGCCTGGACCCTCAATAGATATTTTCATGAAATAACGGTTATCGTCAAGTCTTAAAATGCCTAAGTTGTCGAAAAGACTGTGTGAATGGGTGTGAATGAAAAAAAGTGTTAATGTTTAAAAAAAAAAATTTACATCTTGAATTCTAATATATCGGCAGAAACTAAATACATGTCGACACAAAAAATCTGGTGTGACAAGCACAGCACACAACTTTCGATTACCGAAGGTAAGAGAAAGTTGTGTGCTGTGCGCCAGTCACACCAGATTTTTTAACTTATACAGTATATCCGGACATAAATTAAATGTTAAAGAGTGACAAATAAACATGAAATGAAAAAACCGAACCTGTTCTAAAGTGGCTGAATAATTGGAAGGATCCCACGCTACGATGATAACGCCCTGATAGAGAGGATTCGTCTGAAAAGTGAATTCCTCTTTTGTAACCACCTGGGAATTGACCATCCGAATTGTCGTCTTGGTACCGACATCAACTTCATGTCCTTCGGTTGGTGCATGATTGAATCTCATCACTGCGTCGTGTGTATCTGAAAAAAAAATTATTTTTTAATAAGTAACCATGGTTTTGCATAACAATCAACTGGATTATTTATTATTAGAACATTTTAAGCATATACATCTATATAAGCCCTCGGGGCATGGCGTAGAGGTTAGCGTGCTAACCTCACATACCAAACGTCGCGGGTTCGGACCCCAGGCAGTCCGATGATTTTATTTAAGCCATTGGATACCAGATGGCTTAAATAAAATGCCTGGACCCCTAATATGTATAATTAATAAATAACGTATATTGTAAAGTCTTATATGGCCTGAGCTGCCGAAAAGACTGTGTGAATGTGTGTGTGAGTGTGAGTGTGAATGAGAAAAAGTGTAAATGTTAAAAAAAAAAAAAAAAAAAAAATTAAGCATATTTATCTAAAGAAGCTTCAAACTCTTCTTATTATTCTGCTAATTGTAGTTTTGTGTCTGGTATATTATTACATCTATTAAAAAATAAATGATGGGCAAAATCTTTTCTTCCGTAAAGGGAGGAGGGAATGAATGAATGAATGAATTGTATTTATTGTGCTCTGAGGCGATTTGCCTCCTGGAGCATTAATATTACATAATATTTACAATTATATACATATACTATATTTACAAAAGAAAAAGAAAAGAAAAATTGCATATTACTAAGAAAACATTCTCCCTCCCACTACAGAAATAACTAAATTTGTATCTCTAATAATTTAGGCATTTTATGGAGTTTTTCGATCGAGTTTTTTTTTTAATAAATTAAATTCATAGGGTATTTTCTAAAAAGGAACTAAAATTTTTGACTAATAAAAAAATTTCTCTTAGGAAAATTTAAAAACTAAAAATGAAAATATTTTTATTAATTACATGTATCAAATATTCATTAAATAGTCTAGAAAATAAAAATAAATTTAAAAAAAAAGAATGGAAAATTTGACCAATGACAACAGGGCCGGAACTAGAAGATTTTTTAGGGGGGGGGGGAGGGGGCAAAATTTAATTTGCCGCTTCCTACTTTAAATACAAAATTCATATCATCGCCCGGGGCACATGCCCCCACTGCCCCCCCCCCCCCCCCTAGATCCGGCCCTGAATAAGAGGCATACAATGACCAAAGTACGGTTTCTGATTCGCTAAAGCTAGTACGATCTCTTCAGCAATAACATTCGAACTGCTTCACCTCCTACACTCCCTTAATATATTAAAGTTTTAATTTTTTTTAAATCTAAAATCTGGAACATAATTTTATAATTTTCTCAAAGAAATTCAGATATTATGTAAATTTGCTTAGCTTAGTTAATAAATTTTTAACTAAAAATACTACTGTGACTTACAAAACATCTACAAGTGGCATATACATGTGTTTCTAGAAAACCAACAGATGGCAGACTAGTATTGAAGCAGTAAGCAGAAGAAACGCCAATACCCCTGCCTTTTATTTCGGACCAAGAGATTGAAAGAGTTTACCAATAAACGAGCCGAGACCAGATCCATGTAGAGATCCCGCATTGGAGACAACGGCACAGGTATTGTATTTCGGTTCAGCCGATGGATTAGCCATTTGATATTTGGACAAGTATTGACCCAAAGGTAAATTATTAAAAGGTGAATCTGAGGAGACCACTGTACGAACAGGTGAACCTAAAACAACAATTGAAATTGAAATATGTTATTAATAAAACACCCACTCCCCTCTCTAATACATCCAGTGTGGTATACAAAGTGCCCTGCGCCGATTGTATGCACTTTTTCAGTTTATTTTCGATTTTTTTAAAATTCGCGTCCAAGATTTGAATAAAATTCAAAAATCAATTATTTTTTACAAGCTCTTTAAAATGTATATTCTCATTTTGCCATTGAAATTTTCTGAAGACCACTTTACTCTTGTACTCCATTGAAAAGATAGGAGAAATGGTTGCTATGGTAACAAAATATAAATATTTTCTCATACTTAAAAATTTTACATCTTGAAAATCGAATGTAGCGTACTGTCGGAAACTAAATAGATGTCGACACGAAAAATCTGGTGTGACAAGCACAGAACACAACTTTCGATTACCGAAGGTAAGAGAAAGTTGTCAGTCGCACCAGATTTTTTTGTATACAAATTTGAGTATGCTCTTTGAAGACTGAAGGTGACAGGGTAGATCTCAGTCGAATCGTTTCTAATAAAGATCCTAAAGAAGAAATTTAATCATTAAATAGAGGCTCAATTATTGGCTGCATCCTCTTCCCTATTCAATTCTCTTGTTAGAAAAATGCACGGTCAACTTGCACATATAGGGAATGTGCAGGGGCGGATTAAAGGGGGGGGGGCGACCGTCCCCCTCCCCAGGAGAAGAAATTCAAACAGTTATAAAAACTAGTAATTTAAAGAAATTATGATTTACGCTCTTTAATTTCAATTGAATTTGTTACCAAGCAATTTAAATAAATAGGAAAGGGGTCTAAATGCCCATAGATGCCGACAAAGTCCTTAAATAAAAAAAAAATAAGAAGCCGCCCCCCCCCCCCGACAAAATTGCATTAATCCGCCACTGGGAATGTGAGTATTTGTTGGTGTTGGTCGAATGTGCAGTGGCCTGGTGCAAAGGATAGCACACCGATGCCCCGGATAGGGGCCATCAACAAATGAACATACAAATTTGTTAAAATTTATTTTATTTACCTTTCAATTTGCACATCAATTGTTTAGCAGATTTTGTTGCCAGCGCACCGCGTGGTCCTTTATATTTAACATTATAAGGATTTTGATATTGTTGTGATTTGAACACCGAACTCTCTTCTAAAAGAACTCTTCGAAGCTGAAAAATACCTTCTTTTTTTTATAATACTCATCAATGAAAAAAAATTTAAAAAAAAGTTGAACTACTCACTTGGACCATCAATTGATTCCGATAAGCAAGTATTCGACTGGTCTCCTTGTCCAGATGTGGCGTTGATGATGTCCAATTATTATTATTATTATTGTGACCATGTGACATATTAGCAGCCACAAAAGAAGGATGGCGATGTCGTAGCCAGGAGGTTGGCGTTGAGGGTGGGTGTCCTCGAAGGATCTTTCTCGGAAATGATGCCGACGGGGCTCTTTGATTTCGACGGTTTTGTATTTGGGGCGGATCGCCAGAAGCAGACGATGACAACGAGGATGGCTCCTGATTGAAGTAAATCACCTAGAAATGGATAAACATTATAAATATTACAAATTACAAGCTTTTTACTGCACTATGTAATTTAGAGTTGATTTAGTGCTGTGGTTCAGATAGAATTCGTAATAATAAAAAAAATGTTTAGAGCAGAGAAAATAGTGGAAAGTACCGGTTCGAGTCCAGGAGGCCGCAATTTACCCAATCAAACACAAAGTCACCTCGCAAATTATTCCTCATCTTAAAGATATATATTATTTATAGTCTTTAGGAGGGGGGGGGTGTTTAAAAAAACCTCAAAGTTAAAAAAGTATTTATTCAAGAACGGAAAGCTAGTAGAATGTTAGAATCATTCTGAGCGTTGGATGGCGACTGACTGCCTACGTGCCGAAGGAGACGATCGCCGCATAAGGGAGGTTTTTGCTGAAACAGCAACGATATCATGGCACGAAGTTATTATAAGATTAGTGGCGTAAGCAGAATTTGCCTCTGCGGAGAGGTTTGATTTTTTTTAAGACCTCTTTGGCATTAAGCAGGCGTTTTTATAAATTTAATTAATAATAATTAAAATAAATGCAAATATTTTTTTAAATGAAAACATAATAAATTTTTTTTTTAACACTCATACTTTTTTCATTCACACTCACACTCACACACAATCACACAGTCCTTTCGGCAACTCAGGCCATATAAGACTTTTTGACGATATCCGTTATTGATTAATATATCTATTTGGGGTCCAGGCATTCTTATTTAAGCCATTTGGTATCCAAATGGCTTAAATAAAATCATCGGACTGCCTGGGGTCCGAACCCGCGACTTTTGGTATACGAGGTTAGCACGCTAACCCCTACACCAAGCCCCGAGGGCGATAATAAAATACAAACACAAATAAATGTTCATCTCCCGGCTGTCTAGAGTCTAATTTCTCTCTCCTTGCTGGGAGAGGAAGGGAGGTCGATCCTCTGAGAAAAAAAGATATTTTTTAATGAAATATAAATAATATTAGGGCCCAGGGTCTTTGTCGTTTTTTAATTCTGTGGCCCGCAGGGGGGGGGCAGTGGGTGCATGTGCCCCGGGGGAATACAGGGAGCGGCAATTAAAGAAAGATTTACTAAAAAAAAAGGTAAAATGATATAAATTTTGTATAGAAAATTTTAAGGAGGGGGGGGCAAATTAAACTTTGCCCCCTCCTAAAAAATCTCGTAGTTCCGGCCCTGGTGGCCCGTTTCAAATAGATTTAAATCCTAATTTGGCCCTTGCGGCAGAAGTTTGGACATCTGTGTGCTAGAGGCTTGAAAGTTAAATCGAATGCCACATGAGGCGCCACTTGCCGAGAGCGCCTTCAACTTAGGCAATTATTTCCATTAAAGATTAAATGTATGCCTATTATACGGCGCGCCTGACAAGAGGACCAACAGACGAAGATCTTAGTAAACAAGCAGCGTTCTATTCCTGGATGGGTGGTCCAGAGGAAATAGGCTGTTGTACATCCTTCAGATTTTATCGATAAATAAATTTTACTACACACATATATTTGTAGACTTAATGGCCATAGCAGCAAAAGAACTGTTCCCACAGCCAGGGCCGGATTTGGGGGGGGGGCAGTGTAAGCATGTGCCCCGGGCAGGGGGCGGCAATTAAAGAAAGAAAGCCGTGATTTGAGTTTCGAGGGGAAAATTAAAATGTTATGAATTTTGTATAGGAAATTTTAAGGAGGAGACGGCAAATTAAATTTTGCCCCCTAACAAATCCCCTAGTTTCGGCCCTGCCCACAGCACACAACTTTCTCATACCCCTCGGTAATTGAAGCTTAAATTTTTCTAAAAAATTAATTAGCTTAATTGATTACTTTAATTTTTATAAATATTGTCTTTATTAAGTTGCTAACACCTTCCTTATACTTCAGATAGCTAATTATATGTGGAAAAAACTAATTTTTTTAACTCAAAGGTTAAGCGTGTTCTTGTTTATTATATCGATGATTTGCTATCGGTCGGATACGTTTGCTAGTTGACTAGAACTCAAGCAACCGGCCCTTCATGATCCAGATCCAGATATCTATATTTATAGATCTATTAATTGTCTGAACAAGTTCCCTGAAAAAATGCCCGTCGAAGGCGGTAGGTAATTAAATATTTTTATTTGAAGAATGGAGAAATTAATTAAATCTTTTTATTCCCTATTGCTCGTGTGAGAAATAAAGAAGATTACTCCTTGTTTTAATAACATTATTAAATCACTAAAGTTTTAATGAAAAGAGAAAAAAAAAAACTTTGTATAAGAATCGATTCTTAATGTGATTACCTCAAGTTTAATTAAGTTTAAAAGTTTTCGTTCTTGACAAATATTAAGTGGACTTTACTAATTTTTTTTTTCCTTTGTCAGTATTCTATGAAATAACAAAGTTTGAAATCTTGAATCGCAATTTTTTTTTTATATTTTTTATGAATAACTTCTGAACTACAAAACACATTGTCATGAAATTCGCTCCAGGTCTAGAAGCTATCGTCCTAATTCTTCTTATGGCTGAGATTCAAACGATTTGGTTTGGAGGAAGCTGAGAAAACCGTGGTTCGCGATAATAATTTACCGCTCATTTATACCGCTCCTTGCGGTCCAATTCACTTCTAGTCTTAATAGCCTCTTAGGCCCATTTAGGACTACAAAATGTTCAAACCTCATCCTAATCCGATGAATAGGTTCAGAGATATAAGCAAAAATATCAACATCACATACACACACACATATATATACAGTATACGTACACACCTATACGAACGCACATTAAATTTTTTGTGCATTTCTGGGATCGTTATAAATAATATTAATATATTAGCGAGAAAGTAAAAATCTTATGTCACTAAACACCTATTTAAGGTAAGAGAAAGTAACATGATGTGCTGTTCCATTAGATTAGTTTTTCTGTCAATATATTTGTTTTTCTTTCCGAAGTATTATGAATGTCAAAGTGAAAAAACAACGCGGGAGCAAACAACCATCTAGAACATTCGATGCCAAACTCATCGCTTCCACCTACCCTCTTCAAATAGCAAATCTTTCTTTTTTTAAAAGAACAAACTGGAAGCATTCATTTACGAAACAATCAACTTATAGTCAATTGGACACCTTGAATCGTGAAATTATTTATTAAAATAACAGACAGAAAATTAACAATAAGATGAAAATAAAATTTACAAACACCTTCTAAAGATCTGTTGTGACTGGTCGCACAGCAGGCAACTTTCTCTCAAGGTGCGCGTCTCGGGGTGCTAATTTTGGGAGTTTCCAGCTGCCACAATTTTGAAGCTATCGACCTCAAATTTTTTTTTTAATTAAAGCTATTTAAAATGTCTACAACTTATAGAAGCCCTTTTTTTGATTTTCGAAAAAATGAATTTTTTTTTTTTAGATTAATCGCATTAAATAAAAGATATTTTTAAAAAATTCGCTCTATATCTTATAGATAATTAAATTAGTAATCATTGTGTTAAAAAATAATTAATTTTCTACCCTTAATTAATTAGCTGGAATATTTAAAATGAAATGGAATAAATTCCTTGTATCCCTATGGGAAAATCTAACGCCATCTCTTGCCGTCTAGAGTAACTCGGAAGTCAATGGTGTCCTAACGGTTTTTCGAGACGCGCACCTTAATTGTCACACAAGCTTTTTTGTGTCGTTTCGGACAGTTCAATTGAATTCAAGATGTAAATTTGGCTGCCTTTATTTTCTCACTATTAATTGATATAGGCCTACAATACTCCTTGCAATTTTTTAAGTTGAATTGTATTGATAAGATCCGCATTAAAAAAAAAAAAAAATTAAAAGTCAACGTGTAAATTGAGTTATTGCTTTTGTCATTAATTTAATTTAATTTATTAAAAAATATTTCCCCTCGGTGATTTCTCTTGAAAAGCCATTATCAAAGAGCCACCCTTGCCAGGCTGCTCTGTGTCGTCACTCACACAACACAAAGGAGCATTTAATTTCAATACATGTCTCGTAAATCTCGCAAGACAGACAGCCAGGCCAAGAGGTAAAATACGAGGTCAAAAGTCACCTTGCATTTTCCTTTCTAATATCAGCTTTTGTTTCTCTCTCATTTCATTGAAAATAAAGAGAACAAAATGAAACAATTGCAAAGCAATCATAAATTCATCTGCCAACCAAATTAAAAAACAAACGTAAAGAGTCTTATTGGAAAGGTTAAAAGTGGCCAGATTAACAGAAAATGTTAATGCAGTAATTCTTCCTCTTAATGGGGCTCCAAATAAAACAAAGATACTTGTACGGAGAGGAAAAAATGGAATACAAAGGAAAAGATGACTGATTTAAAAAATCTGGTGCGACCATTCACACCAGATTTTTTGTGTCGAGATATATTTAGTTACTCTTAACACTTAAGTTCCAAACTTGACCACGCGATTCATAGATGGCGCTAAGCTACGAATGCTTCCAGATCAGTAAAGTGTACTTGAAACGATTTCCACGAAAAATTTCACTGATATACTTTTTAAAGAGCAACTGAAAAATAGTTCATTTATGAATTATAAACAAAATCGTTGGAGCGAATTTTAAGAAAATCGAAAAAAACTGAAAAAGTACACCAGTAAAGTACTAGTACTTTTTGGCCGATTTTGTTTTAAAGTTTATTTTCACCCCTTGGGTGAGTGTCTAACTTATTTATAAAAATTTCAACCTCATATCTTTTTTCGTTCTTGAAATATTTTGTTCACAGACACACACACACACAGACAGACCATGTCGCGAAAACCACTTTTTTGGATTCAGGTGACCTCAAAACGTGTATATCCATCAAAATTTCGACAATCGAATTTTTGAATACATGCGTTTTTTAGCCTATTTGTGATTATTCTATTGTTTTGTTTTTTTAATATAAATTTTAAATGGAAGCTTACCGAGTTTAAATCTAAAAAAAAAAAATTCCATTACCATCAATGAAATAATCAAGTGAAATCGCACGGATGGGCTTTGCACTCACTGTACTGTATAGCGAAATATAAGCTTATATGAATATAAATGAAATATTGAATTTTTTTTTATAATTATTTATATTTAAATGTGTTTTGAAATTGTATTTCTCTCTTCCTTTTAGTGCGGAAGTGTGGCGTCACATGTATTTTTTTTTAATTTTTAATCTTTCCGGCCTATTCCCTAGACTAGGGGGCTAACTCGAACATTTTTTGATCATCATACTTTTAAAAAATATATTTATTTTATTTACAATGGTCAATGTAGTGAAAATCAATGTATTAAAAAATACATATACTTATGTATATCTATGTTTACATGTAAGAATAATAGTAAACAAAAGTAAAAAAAAAAAAAAACAATAAAAATAACTTATGTTTCAATATTAATTTAACGTGTTATGGCTGTGGAGATTGAATCAGGAAACCGAAGGAACTTTACAGCCAGGAGATTAAATAAAAAAATATTTTATTTTATTTTTACGTTTATGTTTCAATTTTTTTCCCGAAAAAATGTCTTTAGTAGGATTAAATCTAATATGGGGATATATAATTTTATATGCGGCCCGCGGAGTTATGATGCATTTCCTAAGACGCCCTCAAGATAATTTGAGTTGCCCTAGTGCGCTATCATCTGCCAACCGCATTATCAACACTCTCTCACTTGCACTCATGGAGAAAATGTTTTAATCTTACAGTTCTTAATTCCTTCAAAGTCAATCTTAGCTCTTAACTAAAAGCCAATTCAGCATTTCGTCAATTATGTATACGCATAAGTTTCAGAGATAAGAGAGAATAAAAAGCATAGGCGATGGATATTTTCTAATAAAATATCTTTATACTCATATTAATTTATAATTAAAAGAAAAAAAAAATGTTAACGGTATAATATATTTCACTAGCCGCGAAGCCCGCCTTCGCGCCTAGCCAGGGGGCTTCGCCCCCTGGATCCCCCTCAGCTGGCTCGGGCCCGCCTACGGCGGACCCTTGCCTTTTCTTCTTAATTATGAAATTTTTTTTTTTCTCATACACACTCACAATCACACACACATTCACACAGTCTTTTCGGCAAGACATTTATGATACTCATTAATTTATTATGATACAATTAGGGGGTCCAGGCATTCTTATTTAAGCCATTTGGTATCCAAATGGCTTAAATAAAATCATCGGACCGCCTGGGGTCCGAACCCGCGACTTTTGGTATACGAGGTTAGCACGCTAACCCCTAAACCAAGCCCAGAGGGCCAAAAGAAAAATTATTATTTATTATTCCAATCCAATTCAGTGCCTGCTTGAGGATTTGTTTACATTCATGGAATACACAAATGAAAAGAATACATAAATATTTCTCTATACATTTCCTTTGGGAGAAATCGTAAGAATTAATAACTCAAAAAGTTATAGGAATTTCGGGATGAAAATAATTTTCCTGTAGTCCCTAGAAGGTCTTCTTTATGCATATAAAATTTCATTTCAAAATTCCATCGGGAAGTTGCCCAAATAGAGCGTGACAGACAGACGGACATTAGCGAATTATATATATATAGATTTATTGATTGACTGGCTGTGTGTATATTCCTTAATTCATCTTTATCCCTGCACAGTCATAAACACCAATACGTAACAAAATAGGAGTCCAAAATTTGTTGAATCGTCTTCTTTAAAAAAAAAAGATATCCTGTCTCTTTGAAGACACTTGTTAAGCAAATTCCATACTCAAAGTAAAAATATCTCAAAACGTAATGCAAGCTCCCTGATGTCAGAGGAATAGAGATGTTTCCCAAAAATTCTCTAAATCTCTAAAAGCCAGAAGGTATTCATAGTCATTCCTTGATGAACAAGGAATCCTTATTCCTATATAAATGTATAAGGATTCCTTCTTCCACAAGGAACTACTATGAATACGGAAATTAGACTTAGAAGGTAAAGGTAACGATGGGTCGGCTAGATTTTATTAAAATAAGAATGCAGAATGTTTTATTTTTAAAGTCTTTTTTTTTTAAGTTTTTCTCAAGACATGCAGAGAAATAAAACAAAAAAAAAAAATCTCCCACCCACCTGATTGGCATAGACATTGCGATTATTGACAATATGCAAATGTTTCTCAACCGGTTGTGTTTGTTGATGTCTCGCCACATAGAGCCAATATTGCGACCATAAAAGGTAAACATAACCGCACATGCCCAAAATGATGAGATTGACAAAAACCCAAGCGCTAAATGCAATAGCCCGCATTTTGGATTTGTTAACGTCCACACCACAAACGACTTTGATTGTGTGAGCGATAATAACAACACCTCCACATCCACATAACTAGGATTGTGGTCCAGGTATTCCTTCCTTCCCGGGACTCTCTCTCTCTCTCTCTCTCGATTTATTGATCCCTGCGGATGAGGTTTAATCAAATTGCCGCTTGGAGACGCTACTAATCAATGTTTATGTTTTCATCTGTCAAAGTTTTATCTTCTGTTATATTAAAAAGTGAAAAAAAGAGAAGATTAAATAGAAGTGGGGGAGACGAAAAGTCCTTCCTTTATTCATCATGAAATATGACACTCAAACGTTCTTTGGCGAGTTATCTAAACTCGGAGTGGTATTTCTTATCAACAAATATATAGGAGAAATTTAACATTTTAGGGCGCACTATTTCGTGCTTATTTAAATAAGGGGACCTGATAGCTAGAGCCTTAAGGCGGAACGGGAGCGAAGGTGTTACGCATGTTTTTCCTGATAAGATGGCGTAGTGTGTCATTAAAAGTATGCCCAAAAAATAAAATAATTCAAAAATTTGCCAAGAGATGTCAGAATGGTAGCTAATAATATTGAATGCATTTGGTTGATTTTCATTGACCTTTTAACAATAAATACTTAATAAATGTTATTATATATTATGTATCTTTTATAAAAGCATAAAAATATATAAATATAGGCCAGATATAGGCTAATACTATATCGGCTGTTAGACTAGCCTGCCATCTATTGCAAGAATGCTGAACTAATTTGACGGTTGCTTTTTAAATAAATCATCTAAGCTTATTTTAAAAATTTCTTAATTAATTTGTGATTAATAATAACAATAAATTCATTTTTAAATTTAAAAAAAACAAAAGATTATTGGGACAGATTGTTTTTTTGTATTTGCTTGATAACAAAAAAATTAATTACGATAATTTTTTAATAAGTCATTAAAAGAATTATAGCTCGATGCCCCAATAATCTCTTATGAATTTAATTCATTAAAAAAAAAAACTGCATTGAAAAATTCTTTATAATAGTCTAGTTTTTTTTAAGCACGTTTAGAAGTCGCTCCTGAACCCCCTTAAGAATATGGTATGGTGTATAGTGAAATAATTTTAATGACCGAAAAGGTAAAACGTAAAAGGTACAGATACAGGTACAGATGATTTTATTTTACCTTTTCAAATTTAAAATTATTTCACCATAAACCATATACTATGCCATCTACTTAAGGCTCTAGCTATCAGATGGGGACTTAATTGTGACGCTTACTGTACCACAAATTTATAAAATAAAAGAAATTTTAAAGTGTTGTTATGTCAAACTTAAGAGAAAACTTATATTAATTAAGATAAATAGACTTAAAAGAAACGATAGCCCTCGGTGCTTGGTGTAGGGGTTAGCGTGCTAATCTCGTATTCCAAAAATCGCGAGGGCGGACGTCACACAGCTTTTTTTTTACCTCTTATTCTGAATATTACATATCTGATAAATTGAGCTTTTAAGAATATTTTTTTGTGAGAGGGTAGAATTAAAATTTTTTAAATCCTGCAATTTTTACTTCCTCTTACCTCTATATGTTAATATATAGAGAGAGAAAGTATTGGATTCATGTCAAAAATTCGATGTCTAGATTTTGATGGATATACACGTTTTGAGATCCCCTGGATCCAAAAAAGTGGTTTTCGGGACATGGTCTATCTGTGTGTCTGATTGTCTGTCTGTGTTCAATTTTAAGCATGAAGGAATTGAGCTATGACGCTAACATTTTATATTTAAGTTATACACCTCCCTGGAGCGTGAAATTAAGCATTTAAACAAAATCGCCCAAAGAGTACTAGTACTTTTCTGATGTACTTTTTTAATTTTTTTCTATTTTCTCAAAATTCGCTCTAACGATTTTGATTAAAATTCAAAAATCAATTATTTTTTAGATGCTCTTTAAAATAAATGTATATTCCCCCCTGCCCCCCCCCCCCCCAATGACGCCACTGCTGTCGGAAACGGATATATATCTGTCGCCACAAAAAATCTGGTGTGACAAGCACAGAACACAACTTTCGATTACCGAAGGTAAGAGAAAGTGGTGTGCTGTGCGACCAATCACACCAGATTTTTTGAGCTTAATTTCGACAATCATACAAAATTTATTTGTCGTATAATTCTGACCTTAAATGTATTCGAGAAGCATGTAGAGAATGGTGATCTTGTCACTAAATGCAGCCAAAGAGATCACACGTGAAATTCTTGATAACATTCCTAAAAATTAAAGATATTTAGGATAAGATTGAAAAATATGGACAAAGAAATAAAGTCAAGCTACAGAACATTAATAAATTATATCTGACATTGTGAGTGAAAACGTCAAATCACACTTAATTTTCAGATACCATTGGCCAACTATCACAAAAATATCTGATTTTTTTATGGATAATATTTACAATAAGACTTTTGGGAGTTTAGTACTTTTTACAACTTTTTCAGGGAAAATACTCCCTCATTTCCCTTTATTAGCCTAAAAGAGGTGTCGGTAAGCCAATTTGATCGAGATATATGCCAAAATAACGAAAATTTTGAAGAAATACGAACGCCACATTAAGCATTAAAAAATGTATTATTACTTACTTTTTGGGTTTTTTCTTTCTCCATTGTAATTTAGATGACAAAAATCTTGCACCTGACCTATTCTGATTGAGATAACTAGATAAATTAATTAAATAGAGTAAAAAAAAGATTAATAATTTTAATGATAATTGTTTATTTTTATAAATATTGAACGATAAAGGAGCTAACTTCATATTGAATTATGACTATTCACTGACTATTTAAAAAAAAAACCTTGAGTTTGCTATACATAAGAATATCAACTTTTTTAGCCACAATTATTATTTGAACTCTCTATATAGGCTACTATTAATATTATTATAAAAATTAATATTTTTTTCTTCCATTTTCACTCTTGGCTACTGAGTCCATTTAGGGATTTATCGTCTTTATCGGAAGTTTCCAAATTCTTTGGAGGACCGATGCTCTTTTCATAAGTCAATTGATAAATTTTTTATAAAAATGAAATGAAATTTTATATCACGATCAAAATTAATGTGTTAATCAATTTTGGGGGCCCCCGTATTCTACGGGGCCCTAGACACGCGCCTTGCTTATGATCCGTCACTGTCAAGTATATTTTAAAGAAGTTGCAGGAATCCCTTGTCCGAGAGCCGCCGGAGGCGGCTCGAGACCTTCGGTTAATTAAGGTCGGTTCTGTTTTAGATTAAAAAATATTCATCCAGAATATTTTAAAGAACTTGCAGGGATCCCTTGTCCGAGAGCCGCCGGAGGCGGCTCGAGACCTTCGGTTAATTAAGGTCGGTTCTGTTTTAGATTAAAAAATATTCATCCAGAATATTTTAAAGAAGTTGCAGGGATCCCTTGTCCGAGAGCCGCCGGAGGCGGCTCGAGACCTTCGGTTTTAAGTTCGGTTATTTTATTTTTAGAAAAAAATTCAAAACAACTAGGGAATTCTCGGCTTTGGGTCGGTTCGGCTCGGTTCGGTTCGGTTCGGCTCGGCTCAGTTCGGTTCGAAACCATCCAGTTAGAAGCGATTCGGTAGCTTTTAAAAAAATTTTCGGGACCGAAGGGCCCGAAAATTTATTTTTAAGGGCTACTGAATAGCTTCTAACTGGATGGTTTCGAACCGAACGAACGAGCCGAACCGATGAAACCGAGCCGAACCGAACCGAAGTCGACACTAGTGACAAAACAACTTCAGGGGTCCCGACCTAATTGTTTCGGTCCTTCGGTTGAAGTTCGGTTTCCTTCGATTAAAAAAAATTTAAAACAACTAGGGAATTCTCAGCCTTAGTGACAAAACAAATAGCGCTCGTAAATGGAAAGAACGAAAGAATCATGAATGTTGAGCTAATGTAAAAAAAAAAAAATATTCTTTGTTTTTTTTTAATGATCATGAAGTTAGCTCCTTTATCGTTCATTTAAAAAAAAAAAATAATAATAATAAACAATTATCATCAAAATTATTAATATTTTTTTTTACTCTATTTAATTAATTTATCTAGTTATCTCAATCAGAATAGGTCAGGTGCAAGATTTTTGTCATCTAAATTACAATGGAGAAAGAAAAAACCCAAAAAGTAAGTAATAATACATTTTTTAATGCTTAATGTGGCGTTCGTATTTCTTCAAAATTTTCGTTATTTTGGCATATATCTCGATCAAATTGGCTTACCGACACCTCTTTTAGGCTAATAAAGGGAAATGAGGGAGTATTTTCCCTGAAAAAGTTGTAAAAAGTACTAAACTCCCAAAAGTCTTATTGTAAATTCCCTCCTTTTATTCCTTTGAAGGAAGACAAAAATGTAATAATAGAGGTCAATTGAATATAACAAATAAGTTTATCAACTTACCATTTCAAAGGGGCTCTTTTTTTCTTCGACGATGAATAGAGAGTTGATATATTTCATATTTCTATTATAAAAAAAAAAAGTAAAAAAGAAGTGAGTGATTTAAGAAAAATAAAATGAATGAGAAGCAAAAGATCCAATGAATATAGAAAATTCAATATCATATATGTATATTCTTTGGATTTACATTGAATAAATAAAATCTTACCTTCACTTTTAAAAATGATTTATCTATTAGAAACATTATTTTTTTTAGAAATTAAAGAACTATTTAGTTATTAGCTGTCACCGACTGTCAGATTCTCAAGTTTACTGTCAAAAACTTATCTATAGAAGAAAAATAAACTACAAATATGTATGAGTTGGTCTAATATCCGGTAGATAGCAGTAGCATCAATTTTGTTTTCTTTCTTTGCTGATTTGTGGCGCCAATTAGAAAAGGGAATATACAATTCAATGGATAGGGGACTAATCACAATGGCGAATCCAGAGAAAGGGGAGGCCCCCCGAGTAATCTGGTGTGACTAGTCGGCACATCAAACATCATTATCTTTCTTTCGGTAATTTAAAGTTCCAATCTGTACTTGTTTACCAGATTTTTTTTTGTCTCGAAATAGATTTTAACACACACCCCAAGAGATTTTTTTTTTTTCTCATTCACACTCACATTCCACACACATTCATGCAGTCTTTTCGGCAACTTAGGCCATATAAGACTTTAACATTAACCGTTGTAGAGAATATATCTATTGTGGGGTCAGGCATTTCTATTTAAGCCATCTGGTATCCAAATGGCTTAAATAAAATCATCGGACTGCCTGGGTCCGAACCCGCGACGTTTGGTATAGGAGGTAGGCACGCTACCTACTACGCCACACTCGGGGGCCCCAAGAGATTGAGAAACTCACTTTTTTTTTTTTTTTTTTTAAAGAGATTGAGAAACTCACTTTTTTTTGGAGTCAGGGACCCTCAAAACGTGTATTTCCATCAATACTCTTGACATTGAAATTTTGACAAAAACGCAATATTATATGTATAGATAAGAGAAAGCAAGAATGCTGTATAGTTATATAGACTACATATCAAATTTTTAAGTATTAATTTTTAAAATTTTATATTAAAAATTTTTCTCAAATCTCGGGGGGGGAGGGGGGGATAATTGCCCCCTTTATCAAATACAAACAAATAAATAAAATAAACATCATGATCATCAAGGAGAGTGAAGAATGCCTTTAGAATAAACTGTTAAAACACACGCAAGCTCGTACGCTAACACGCCTCCTGTGGACTTCACAGCTAGTTCAATTATAAATAAAAACAGCTTTTAAGGTGCGCGTCTCGCCCTCGGGGCATGGCGTAGAGGTTAGCGTGCTAACCTCGTATACCAAACGTCGCGGGTTCGGACCCCAGGCAGTCCGATGATTTTATATAAGGCATTTGGATACCAAATGGCTTATATAAGAATGCCTGGACCCCAATATGTATAATAATAAATAACGGTTATCGTCTAAAGTCTTAAATGGCCTAAGTTGCCGAAAAGACTGTGTGAATGCGTGTGTGATTGTGAGTGTGAATGAGAAAAAAAAAAAAAAAAAAAAAAAAAAAAAGGTGCGCGTCTCGAAAAGTCGTTAGAAAGCTTTTGACTACCGAGTTCCTCGAGGCGGCAAGAGATGGCGTTAGTGTTCCCCATAGGAAAACAAGGGACAATTTGCATTTCATTCTAGACTTTCCAGCTAATTAATTAAAGGCAAAAAAATTAATTATTCTTTAACACAATGATTACTAATTTAATTATCTATAAGATATAGAGCTCCTTTTTTAAAAATATCTTTTATTTAATGCGATTAATCTAAAAAAAATTTTTTTTTTCGAAAATCAAAAAAAGGGCTTCTATAAGTTGTAGATATTTTAAATAGCTTTAATTTAAAAAAATTTGAGGTCGATAGCTTCAAAATTGTGGCCGCTGGAAAGTCCCAAAATTAGCACCCCGAGACGCGCACCTTAATCAAAATCGACCAAAGAGTACCAGTACCATGGGCGAAACTAGGGGGGGGTGCCGGGGGGCCTGCCCCCTCCCCAGAAAGCTCCTTGCCCCAAGAAAAATTGAGAAAATATGGGGCTTTCCAAGCCCACCGGAGGTTAGCTGTTCCCATGTCCCCCCCCCACCACAGCGAGGATGGCTGGTTCCATGGCCCTCCCCAGCCAAATTCTGTAGTTACGCCCATGACTAGTACTTTACTGATGTACTTTTTCAGTTTTTTTTTTTTTTTTTTTTTTTTCGATTTTCTAGTTACCCTTACTCGTGGACCCCCCTAGAAAGCTCCCTGTCCCAAGAAAAATTGAAAAAATATGGGGCTTTCCAGGCCCTCCGGAGGCAAGAGCGAATCCAGAGGAGTTTCTCGGGGGGGGGGGGGGCAATCTGATGTGACTGGTCGCACAGCATACAATTTTTTCTTAATATCGGTAATTTAAAGGCGCATTCTGTACTTGTTTGCCAGCATATAAATACAAATCAAATTTTTAAGTACTAATTTTTAAAATTTTACATTAAAAATAAATTTTTTTTCGAAAAAAGTATTTTATTTTACAATCTCGAAAGGGGGTAATAACCCCCCCCCCTGTATCCGCCCTTGCCCGGAGGATAGCTGGTCACATGCCCCCCCCCCCTCAGCCAAATGCTCTAGTTACGCCCATGGTCCTTTCCGAATTTTTTTTTTTTTTGTAATGTAAGGACATTTTTTATTTGTAGAAAATCTTTTAATTGTCTTTGATTACTTTGTGTCTTCAAATTTCGCCCAAAGAAGCACATCCTTAATTTACTATATATTTAATACAATATTTTTACTTCCCAGCAAATTATGAATACGAAATCAGGAAAAGTCAATATTTCACGTAATTTTGAAATGACGCAGATGTTCCAGTTAATTGTCATGAATTAATCAAAGAGAGCCGAATTCTCATAAGGAATAATGCTTTAATTAGAGGTTTAATTTGACAAAATTATATATACTGAACAAGAGGAAAAGGAAAATGAAAAGAGATGCTATTGCATAAAAGGAATAAAACCATGGGATCATACTTAGTCACTTTACTTATGTACTTTTTTTTTCGATTTTCTCAAAATTCGCTCCAACTCTTTTGGTTAAAATTAATAAAATCAATTTATATTTTAGATGTTCTTTAAAATTTATTGTGAGGTATGTCTTTGTGGCTGGAAGTATTATTAAGGAGTCAAAAAAAAAATCCAAGACATAGGCAGCCAAAATTATTTCTTTTATTATTGCTGTTCCAGGCTGACGTTTCGGCCACTGGACTAGGCCACCTTCAGAGCTAAAAATATTTTCGTACATTTTATTATAACATGTTATTGTGGCACTTTCTATAAAATATAAAAATATAATCTATAATAATATACAGTATTAATATTTAATTTAATAATTAATATTTTAGCTTTGAAGATGGCCTAGACCAGTGTCAGCCTGGAAAGGCAACAATAAAAGAAATAATTTTGGCTGCCTATGACTTGGATTTTTTTGACACCCTTGAAATTTATATTTTCATTTTGCCATTTGGAATTGAAGCACACTTTACTCTTGTACTTTTTTTTTTTAAACATTCACACTTTTTTCTCATTCACACTTACACTCACACACACAATCACACAGTCTTTTCGGCAACTCAGGCCATATAAAACTTTTACGATCCGAACCCGCGACGTTTGGTATAGGAGGTAGGCACGAACCTCCATGCGCCCAGCGCCTCTCTTGTACTTCATAGTAAAGATAGGAGAAATGGTTACCATGATAACAAAATATAAATATTTTCCCATATTTATAAATTTTACATTTAATAATATTGGCGGAAACTAAATATATTTCGACACAAAAAATCTGGTGTGACAAGCACAGAACACAACGAAGGTAAGAGAAAATTGTGCGCTGTGTGACCAGTCACACCAGATTTTTTAAATGCGTATCAATCGGAACCTACACCATTGGTTCTAAAAATTTGGTGTGGGTGGGGTTTTGGAAAAACAAAAAAAAAAAAAAAAAAAAAAAAAAAAAAAAAAGTACTTATTATACGGCTATGGATGGGGGGGAGGGGAGACCCAACTCTTGGTGTTATGGCAATCTAATAAATATTTTCGAAAATTACATCAAAATAGATTTTTATCACCAACCGGAAGAAAATGATTATGCTCTATGTGTGTGTGTGCGTATTAGTATAAATAATAGATTAGAAACAAATATAATGTGGGTTATACAAACAAAGGATTATAGTAAAGGAGAGAAAGAGATGGAGAAACGGAAGCATGAATGAATGAAAAAACAAACGTATTTTGAAAGAGTCCACCCTCGATATGGTCACTATTGGGAAAGGTCGTTACACCCTCAAAGAGAAAGAGTGGGAGTTTTTTTTTTCTCTTTTCAATTGAAACGACATCGGACAGAGAGAGTTGAGGCAAAAATACTAGTGCGTATTTGAAATTGTATAAATACCAAAAATAAGATTAGTAATTATGTACAGCCCTCTTATTTAATAATAGCTATAATAATCCAAATCCAAGACAGGGGGGCGGGGGATTATGAAAAATAAATAGCAGGGCCAAGTGCGGATCCAGAGGTGTTTCTCGGGGGGGGGGGGGGGCATAGGCGTGGCCAGAAGTCTTTGATGGGGGGTTCAGGATGATTTCTCCCCCCCCCTGGGCCATTCTTTCTTTATTAAGTGCCTGCAATTTTTCATTCAACACGTTTCAGCCAATAATAATTACAACATAATAATAATATTTCTCAGATCTCTTTTAGAAAAAAAAATAAAAAATTTAATTATATAATAATTTTTATTATTTTTCATTTGAGGGATTTAATCAATTTTAACAGGCTTCAATTTTTTATAAAGCAAGACAAAAATCAGCCCCCGGGTGTGGCGTAGTAGGTAGCGTGCCTACCTCCTATACCAAACGTCGCGGGTTCGGACCCAGGCAGTCCGATGATTTTATTTAAGCCATTTGGATACCAGATGGCTTAAATAGAAATGCCTGAACCCACAATTTATATATTAATTACAACGGTTATCGTCAAAGTCTTAAATGGCCTAAGTTGCCGAAAAGACTGTGTGAATGTGTGTGTGAGTGTGAGTGTGAATGATAAAAAAATTCTGAATTTTCTCAAATTTTTTGCTATTAATAAAATTATTTTATTTTATTTTTTACTTTCTCTTACCTATGTATATATGTAATATATATATAGAGAGAAAGTATTGGATTCATGTCAAAAATTCGATGTCGAGATTTTGATGGATCTTCACGTTTTGAGGTCCCCTGAATCCAAAAAAGTGGTTTTCGCGACATGGTTGTCTGTGTGTGGGTGGGTGTGTGGGTGGGTGTGTGGGTGGGTGTGTGTGTGTGTGTTCAATTTTAAGCATGAAGGAATTGAGCTATGAGGTTGAAATTTTATATTTAAGTTAAACACCCCCGGGACCGGAAAAATAAGCTTTTAATCAAAATCGGCCAAAGAGTACTAGTACTTTACTGATGTACTTTTTCAGTTTTTTCGATTTTCTCAAAATTTGCTCCAACGATTTTTTTAAAATTCAAAAATCAATTATTTTTTAGATGCTCTTTAAAATGTATATTCTCATTTTGCGATTGAAATCTTCTGAAGACCACTTTACTCTTGTATTTCATAGGGAAGGATAGGAGAAATGGTTGCCATGGTAACAAAATATAAATATTTTGCCATACTTATAAATTTTACATCTTGAATTCAATTGTACCCTACTGTCGGAAACTAAATACATTTAGACACAAAAAATCTGGTGTGACAAGCACAGAACACAACTTTCGATTACCGAAGGTAAGAGAAAGTTGTGTGCTGTGCGCCAGTCACACCAGATTTTTTTTTTTAAGCTAGAGAAAATTATTATATTTTACTTTCTCTTACCCTATATATGAAATATATATAGAGAGAGAAAGTATTTTTTGTATTATAGAGCTTAAATGTCTAGTCATGGCTTGGGTCCAATGGGGGGGGGGGGGTTTGAACCCCCAAATCCCCCCGTGGCTACGCCTATGGGGGGGGGGTAATCTGGTGTGACTGGTCGCACAGCACACATTTTTTTCTTAATTTCAGTAATTTAAAGGCGCATTCTGTACTTGTTTGCCAGAATATAATTACAAATCAAATTTTTAAGTATTAATTTTTAAAATTTTACATTCAAAATAAATTTTTTTGAGAAAAAAGTATTTTTTTAAAACTCGGAGGGGGTAATTACCCCCCTTGTATCCGCCCTGGAGCAGGAGGTGTTTCATAGATCAATCATCCCCTTTCTGACCATGGACGATGTTTAAAGAGATTGCCCCCTCCCGCGATCAATTTAAAGAGAGGCCAATGCTTTACTGTTTTTGAAATATGGGCCTTGAATACAACCCCACACAAAAAATTTAGTAAAAAATCTTTTGCATTTATATGAGAGAAATATTTATTTATTTAAAATCAAGCGCTCTTTGCGCTGAGTTTTATCATCCTCCTAGCAGATGACTATTAAATCCACTAAGAATAAATGCAAACAAATCCCCCCCCCCTCTCTCTCTCTCTCGTCATATCATTCATTGCTTAGTTGTGTCTCTCTAATGAATGAATTAAATATACACCACTTCAATTAACACCACTCTCGACTCACACACACTCACTCTCTTGACTTTATTTCCTATTATATAACTCAATCAATTTTTTGCTACTTCTTTTTTTTTTAATTTAAATAATATAAAAAAAATAACAAAACTTTATAAGATAAGAAGGATGATGTGACCTTTATAAAAATATCAGTTTGGAGAGTTAAAGCTTTCAGACTTGTTAATATAAAATAAAATCAATGTGTCTGGTCCTCTACATATTTAATCAGTGGCGTAGCTTAGGCCCGAGCCTCGCCCCAAGGGCGGATACGAGAGGGGAGGGGTAAAGGAGGTAAATACCCTCCCCCCGAGATTTGAAAAAAAAAAAATACTTTTTTTCGAAAAAAAAATTATTTTTAATGTAAAATTTTAAAAATTAATACTTAAAAATTTGTTTTGTATTTATATTCTGGCAAACAAGTACAGAATGCGCCTGTGGCATCTTTTTGATAAGTTCTTTCTTAAAAACTGAGGTTTTTTGTGAAATAAATTGATTCTAGAGATAATTAATCGCAATTTTTTTTATAGAGTCTATTAGAGGTTTTCTTTCTGCACAAATTGACATCACATTTAGTTTGATCTGATTAGTTGTTCAGAATCTACAGTGGTTTAAACTTTCAAATTAGAATTTACCGCCACGCGGTAAAATGAAATAATAGGAAAAAATAAAAGGTGAAATCTTTACCTGAAGAATCATCATTCTTTCTAATCGTGTATTCAACATAATTATATCTCTTAAAACAGAGAAGTTATTCAAGTCGCTAGCTTTTTCGTGCATGCCTGATGATTATACCGAGGGATGGTATGGAATGCCTCCTCAAAGGGAAGAGGGGTTCGGGGGTACTTTCCCGAATTTTTTTTTAAATTTTACATATCTAGAACCATTTTTAGACCATCTTCACAGGGACTGCTAAAGCTCTAGATATTTTACAACTTTTACTTTCACTTGAAGGGCATCGGGGGCTGCAGCCCCTTTATATACGCCACTGCCATGGGCGTAACTAGAGAATGGGGGGCCATGGGACCAGCCATCCTCGCTGGGGGGGGGCATGGGACCAGCTATCCTCCGGAGGACCCCATATTTTCTCAATTTTTTTTCGGGCAGGGAGCTTTCTGGGGGGGGGGGGGGCACGAGCTTTCTGGGTGGGGCCAGACCCCCGGCACCACCCTAGTTACGCCACTGCTCTTAAAAGGTGTGGCAAAAATCTTTCTCATATAGATTTTTTTAGTCATTTTAATATTTCTTTAAGATTTGCTCAGGGACCCGCATCTTGTGGGTACGTGGATGGCGACCACGAGCTGCCCGAGCTGGGACTGGCAATACTTCTGTGCTTTGTACGACGAGCCGTCTTGTTCTATTCCTTCCCGGTCGTAACCCCCCCACCCCCACCCCTTCCTCACTCAATTTTTCTCTGTTGTGAAAATCATTCGACCTTATTTTATTTTTTTTTTTTAAACATTTTCTAAATTTAACTTTGAATTGTTATGCCACACTTAGAGAAACCCCCGAGTCCCCGATGTCACAATTAATAACGTTTTGTCCAGACCCCTCCCCTCCCCCTAACGCGTTACGTATTATGTGGACGACCCCTATATTTGAATTTTTTTAGAGAAGTAATGTACAATTCCGGAGACCTTGAAATTTGTTTTTTTTTTTTCGTTGCACACGCCACTTTGCTAGAGCTTTTTATTTTTCTTCTAATTTTCACCCTCGTATTAATTTTTCCTTTGACCTTTTTTTTTAATTTCCATTATTATAATCTGTAATCACGATCTATTGATTTGACTTATCATCTTTTTTCCCCCCCTCCAAGTCTGACCACATCCTCTATACATCCATATGTCTTTATAATATGGTGTGTGTATAGCTACCAACTCTCCTCTACATGTGTGTGCGAGTTCCGGGAAATGGCATCCTTTTTCAAAACTAGGGCCTCCACACACACACAGGTATAGACGCATCAGATCCGGTGTGTATAGGGGAGGGTGTCTTTTCAAATTTTTGGTGGACATCCGGTCTCAATCAATATATTCCTTTTCGCGTTACGTCATAATGAGTGTTCATTCATAAGTGCTGCTTTAGTAGTGTGTGTTTGGTGTAGTAAGAGAGAAAGAGAGAGAGAGTTTCCATTCATAAATTTCATTGAGACGCCTGACGTCGCGACGCTAGATGGCGGGGAGATCGAACGAGCGGAGTGGGAGGCAAATGGTGGTGGTGGGGGGGATTGAGCTTTTTTCTTTTTTTCTTTTTGTTCTAATTTTTAATATATTCCCATTCTCTGTTAAAATTGAGTGGGAAACAGGAAGTTTCAATTGTAGATGTGGTTGATGATGATGATCCATTTGGTTCATTAGAGAGTCCGAGTGCCCCCCCCCCCTCTCGCGTTGATCTTACTTCCCCTTGATCATCGTTCGTGTACATTCGGCAAAGGTCGGCTCGCTTCGTTAGTTTGCCTTCTCGCCGTCTGGGCTTGCGAGTGTGCTGTTGTGGGGGGCCCCATTGTCTTCGGAGCCAAGATGGCCGACGTGAATGTTCGTCTCGAGGAACGGCTACAGATCAAAATCGGTGAGTACTCTTAAAATACATTATCTATATTCACTAAACCTTTACACAACACACGAATTAAACATCTAAATTAAAATTTTCATATAATAAAGTGTTAATTTATTAAATTTCAACCACGTGTTAGTAAAAATGACCGCGCCCCATAAAAACAAAACAAAATAATATTTAATAAACAAAAAAAAATCAATGTGACATTTAAAAAAATTAAATTCTTGTTTAAATTCATTCATAAAATGAAAGAATAAAAAAAAAAACACAGACAACATATACTCATACACCGATAGACAGACAGACAAGACCTCATTTGACTTTTCAACTAACTTACATATATTTGTTTTTAATTTGACTTAATCAATCGTTATAAATTAAAATATTTAAGTAAAGTTGAGTGAGGAATTGACAGCCAGAACAGACAAAGTGTCTATCAATATGTGTGTGCGTGTGTGTCGATGAGTAAGTGTGCGTTGAGAGAGTGAGTAGGTGTGTGTGTCTGTGTGCATGTGACGATTCATTCATAAACAATAACCTCAATATTTTTTTTTTAATGAATGAATGTTAGAATTTTTGTTTAATTTCAAGTTAGAGAGACATTTATTATCTCAATTTTTTTTTTTTTTTTTACTTTATTTTTTTTTTTTAGATATAAGATATTATCTTTTGTTATTTATAAATATTGACTTGACTAAAGATGTGACATTCTCTTATTACATACACACACATTCACATACACATGGAGAGTTTTCTAACCTCTTTATTATGAATCATTTAAGAGAAATATTATCTATCGTGCAATTAATAATAACATTTTATTTATGGAGGAAAAAAATATTAAATTGATCCGAAAATTATATTTATGTTGTATATTTCAAGGTTCTTTGAATCCAAAGGTGTGTGTGTGTGTGTGTGTATGTCACTTTTTACTTTTTGATTTGGTTGTTATATTTCCTGTGTCTATTTAGAACTTGGTCAAAATATTTTCTTTTGCTTCTTTTTTGATGTACATTTTGTTGAATTTTCATTTCAATTATATCTTAATATTTATTATAATATAGAAGAAGGCAGAAATAAGAAATGCAGCTAAGGTTATTTATTTCTTTATTCATTTAATTCACACAGCTGACGTTTCGGTTCCGTGTTTGAACCATCCTCAGAGCTGGCGAAAAGTCATTATGTGGATTTTATACATTGTTAAACAACTCTTATATATTTTATTTATATTTATTTATATAAGAGTTGTTCAACAATGTACAGGGTGCGCAAAAAGATGGGAACTTTGGATTTGATGTTGGCAGCACTGTGAGGGGGGAGAAACGGGAGGAAGGTGGCAAGTTGTACAGTAGCATTGGAGATTTAGTGGCCATGGATCAGTGGGCCGTATTTTTTTGAAGATGACCAGAGAAACACGGTGACAGTAACTTCTGAGCGATATGTTACCATGCTTGAGACATTTTTGGCTGCAAGAATGCACAGTTTACCTGGTATTGACTTTGAAAACACTTGGTTTCAACAAGACGAGGCAACTGCACATACTGCAAGAGTATCAATGGCAGCGGTCAGGCGCCTGTTTGGTAACCACGTCATTTCCAGGAACGCTGACATTGTTTGGCCACCTCGTTCCCCCGACTTATCAGTGTGCGATTTTTATTTATGGGGTTACTTGAAGAGTGTAGTCTACAATACACGTCCCAAAACCCTACCTGCACTCAAAACAAGGATTACAGAAGAGATCGCAGCAATACCACTCGACACTTTGCACCAGGTAATGCAGAATATTCAAAATCGACTTGCTGAATGCATCCGGCAAGACGGACATCATCTTCGCGATATCATCTTCAAAACTTGAATGTTTCTTAAATTTCCAATGTTGTAGTGTACATTAGGCATCCTGAATAAATTTAAAAAAAAATTGTTCCTTGTTTTTTTCTTTCTTCAAAAGTTCCCATCTTTTTGCGCCACCCTGTATAAAATCCACATAATGACTTTTCGCCAGCTCTGAGGATGGTTCAAACACGGAACCGAAACGTCAGCTGTGTGAATTAAACGAATAAAGAAATAACCTTAGTTGCATCTCTCATTTCTGCCTTCTTATTAAAATAACACCTCAGCTATAAATTGGTTTTGTAGCATTTCAATTATCGTAAGATTTGATCCTGGTTGTCCAATTTTTCATATTTTTTTTTTTTTTTTTTTAGTATTCCCATGGTTTTTCTTTTGAGGCAAATAAATTTTATTATTGACAAATCCTGGTTTGATCACATATGCCCTTGCACTATGTGTATAATTCCCAATAACTGAAGATGGCCAAATAAATTCAGGCCAAAACGTCTTATTCTGGGAGTTTTATTAACCTGGATAATCCCAATTTGGCTGATATCTCCAATTCTCCACTATATTCCCAAGGTTTTGTTAAAATGTTTTATTGTAAGATGTCAGTGGCAGGTATTTTTTTAATATACGCTATAGGTGTATGATCCAAGATGTACCCTATATTAATTTTATTAAAATTTAGTGACGGTCATATTTTCTCACTATAGCAGGAAATGGTGACTTAGAAAATGCGGAATTTTTGTATTCTCTTTACCTTTATATGATATATATATATATATATATAGAGGAGAGAGAGAGGGCGAAGGTATTGCATTAATGCCAACAAATTTTGTTTTGAGGCCCCCTGAGTTAAAAAAAAATGGCCTGTCTGTCCGTGTGTCTGTGAACAAAATACAGTATCTCAAGAAGAAACGAGCTAGGAGGTCGAAATTTTATATTTAAGTTAAAATGCCTCATCAGGCGAGAAAATAAGCTTTTGCCAAAGAGTACTATGTAGTAGTACCCTACCAATATTTTTCAGTTTTTTTTTTTGATTTTCTCAAAATTCGCTCTAACGATTTTGAAGTAAAATGATTAAATATATGTGATGTATAAATGAAAGAAAATTGAAAAATGTTGAATTTATAACTCGATATGTTTCGGCGATATATTTCGGCCTATTCTCCTGAGGATGGGTTAATTAATAGCCAGAAATATATCTCTTGTTTTTCATAGGAGACATAGGGCCGTGTTAACAAAATATAAATAGAAAAAAAATATATATAGGCCTATATATATATTTTCTATGTTTATAAAGAGACTGTCCGCACGAAAAGGTACCACTGGGCTAAATTTCCAAGAGAGCCGATTAAAAAGAGTTCAAAAAAATAATTTTTTTTTTATTCTGATTCTCTAGTTCTTCTGAAATATTCGATTCATCAGAATCGATGTATTTTATATACAAAATTTGAAAAAACAAGACTTTAAACTCGTTTTTCTCAAAACTAGATTTTTCATAACCAAAATTTTAAAAATTCATATCTTCCAAACAAAAAAAGATACAAAAAATTCTCAGCAAGATGTGTTCTGTTCAGAAAGCATAAAAACTCAAATTTGACACCGATGAAGATTTGGTACCTGTTCATGTGGACGGTCACATACAGAATCTAAACATTTTAGAAATATATTTTAAGACATATCCAGATCGTTCTGGCCCCATGACAACAAAATTTATTTTTGATTTCTATCACTGAAAGTTCTGAACCGAAATGGTGGTGGAGTGTCTGGTACATCTGATGACCCAAATGACCAAAAGCCTATAAACTTAAAAGAAATAATCCACAAGTGCAACTTTTGACCAATTTGCTCATTCTATTATCTGCGAGTTTTTTTATATTTTTATCCATTTAAATATCAGACCTATTATATATGTATTTTATTGTTATTTTTTAATGCTCTCTATAATTGGAGTAAAAAAAGAGAGCTAAATGAATAAATATTAGAATTAATTACAAGCCGGCTTTAAGGAGATGTGAAAGGATCGTGATTGCAAAAACTAGAAAGGACTATCCAGGGGAAGGAGCCGGGCGTAAATTACGGTAGAAGAAAATAGCAAATATTTTATACTTCATTCATTTGTTTCACAAATTCATTTGTTTATATTTACATGTTTTTTAATGACACCTGTATGATTTTGTTTTGATTTTTCTTTCCAAAATTAACGAAAAATGTCGTTCTTTTCTGTGATTATTTCAAAAACTATTCAGTTTTCGGGAAAATATCAAAAAATAAAAACTTTTTAAAATTGAGTATTTTATCATAATATAACAAAAAAATTGATAATTTCGAAATTTCTGAAAAAACTTATTAGGTAAAGTACTACTTCCAAGTGACGTATTTACTCCAAAAGTTGATAGAAATCTACAATTTTAGTGTAAGGAGCATATACCAAATTTCATCGATCTAGCTGCTTTGGTTTTTAAGCAATCGTGTTCCACACACACACACACACACACGCACAGACATAATGCCCAAAATGGTATTTTTGGACTCAGGGAGGTCTAAAACGTGGATAAACATTAAAATCTCGAAGTCGAATTTTTTTACGATTACAATACGGTACTTTCTCTTTATATTCTATACGAGAAAGTAAAAAAGTCAAAATATGTTTGATGTGATGGGGATTAAGATTTTTATCCTGAACTTAAGATTAAAATCCATCTTAAGAAAAAAAAAATGTATTCAAATGCTGTCTGTCAAATATTAAATTGGAATTTAATCTCATTAACAAATTTTGTTATCTTTTTTCATTTACTAACCTAAAATTATTAATTTCATTGAATATTTATAAAAAAAAAAATTTCTTATCTTTTTTATTCCATTGATGAAAGATTAGGAGGATATCCTTGTGTGTTTTGACAATTGATGCGGTAATATAATCAAATATCCTCTTTTTGTATTTTTTTTATACTCTCTTGATAAGGAGCGTTAAAAAAAGGGAAAACCAGAAAAAATTTTAAGTTCTTTTAATATTTTTATTTTTTTTTGTGTGTGAAATATCCCTAAATTTTAGGGATGTTTCCTGTCCACCACCTCCCTTTTTTCATTGAAAAGAAAACATTTTCCGGTTGACTAAATAAGATTCCTAATTATGTTTATAATAATGTTGAATAACAAAATAAACGGCTTTTTAACAGCTTTTTTATACCCCCCCCTACACCCTGGTTGGAGATACTGACAAATGTCATTGTTGATAAATCCAAATTGACGCCTCCTCAAAAGTGAAGAAACCCCATTAAAATCACTCATTGGTCATAGATACATGACTAAAGTTATTTTAAAATTTTTCTTCATTTATTAAACAAATAACTACCTGCCTTCTCTGTAAAAAATATTGTATTAAATAACAGAAATCACGAAATAATCAGACAATTTTACATGGTCGAGGTTTCGGTCGCACGTCGCAATCTTCTTCAAGGCCATGTATGGAGTTATTTTAGTGCCAGCTGTTGATTCTTTCCTCATGAGTGCATTTATAACGCAAGTGTTTAAAACAATTAGGCCTACACATTTTATTAATGAGTGCACACAGCAACTAATAAGATTCAAATTCACCTGCATCTCAAGGCCATGAAGAAAGTTAGTACCTGCAACCGAAACGCCCACCTGGAAACAAAATTTCTTTAATGAATGTTGATAAATTATTAACCGATAAATAATGAAAAAATTATTAAATTTAAAAAAATTATAACAGTGAAAATTTAGAATAAATTAGAATTTCCTAATAACAAACACCAAGGTTAGCTTTTTTTTTTTTTTTTTGTAACTCATACGTATCTAAATCTATATATATATATATATTTTCTTATTCTGAATAACATTTAATTTATCCTATGAAGCTCTGATTGTGCAGAAAATCTTATCAAAGGAAAAAGTATTGATAAGCAAGATAAATGTATTTTTTTTTAAAGACGTATTTCAAAAGACGGAAAAAATACGGTGTGTGTTTTTTTTTAAGTATCATCATGCGCGTAACTAGAGGATTTGGCTGGGGGGGGGCCCTAGTTACGCCCATGAGTATCATTCATAATTTTTGTAGAAAATTAGAAGGGAAATGTAATACACTATTTTGATATTTATTTTCGTTTTCAATCGAGTAAGAAGAATTTTTTCCTTTTTGGAAAAAAGAACATAAGCTTGTATGGATTCTTACAGAAAATTTTCTCTTATACCAGTATACTCTAAAAAGATCGTTTTTTTTTTTTAGTCTTCGCATCTTAGGCCTTATTGCAATAAATACGATATATTAGCAGGCATATTTTCTTTAAATATACTTCATAACATACCTAAAAATTTGAATAAATATGGAATGGGTCTAATGCCGAAAAATTATTTTAAAATAAATATACTGTACTTCATAACATTTGACAATTCAAATAATAAATATATAATGAAATTTTGCTACCCAGCCTTGGTGTAGTGGTTAGCTGGCCATTTGTACCAAAGGTCGCGGGTTCACATCCCGTCCCATGCGACGAAAATTTATTTAAATTGATTTGGCCACCTATCAATAGGGACGGGGTTTAAATGGCCCCCGATGCCGAGAAAAACCTTAAATAAAAATAAAATTAAAAAAAACAAAAAGAAATTTCAATGAAAAAATAATTTTTACTAAAGTGAAAAAAAATGGTGGGCTAGAGAAGCGATTCTCAACCCATGGGCCGTGGGCTGATTGAAACTGGGCCGCGGATGTCTTAGGAAAAATAAAATGTATTAAAATAAAAATAAAATAATAATAAAAATAAATAAAAATATGGGGATTGACTTCCCCGAGACTTTCTCGTATATTCTTTTGGAATTACGTCTGGGTGTGTGTGTGAACACGATTGCTTAAAAACCAAAGCAGCTAGATCGATGAAATTTGGTATATGCTCCTTACATTAAAATGGTAGATTTCTATCAACTTTTGGAGTAAATACGTCACTTGGAAGTAGTACTTTGACTTAAAAAGTTTTTTCAAAATTTTGAAATTTTCAATTTTTTTGTTAAATTATGATAAAATACTCTATTTTAAAAGGTTTTTATTCTTTGACATTTTTACGAAAACTGAATAGTTTTTGAAATAATCAAAGAAGAAATAGAAAATTTTCGTTAATTTTGATAAAAAATCAAAACAAAATCATACAGGTGTCATTAAAAAAAGGGTTCATTTGTTTCACAAATTCATTTGTTTATATTTACCCTTTTTTTAATGACACTTGTATGATTTTGTTTTGATTTTTTTATCAAAATTAACGAAAATTTTCTATTTCTTCTTTGATTATTTCAAAAACTATTCAGTTTTCGTAAAAATGTCAAAGAATAAAAACCTTTTAAAATAGAGTATTTTATCATAATTTAACAAAAAAATTGAAAATTTCAAAATTTTTGAAAAAACTTTTTAAGTAAAGTACTACTTCCAAGTGACTATTTACTCAAAAAGTTGATAGAAATCTACAATTTTAATGTAAGGAGCATATACCAAATTTCATCGATCTAGCTGCTTTGGTTTTTAAGCAATCGTGTTCCACACACACACACACACACACACACAGACATAATGCCAAAAATGGTTTTTTTGGACTCAGGGAGGTCTAAAACGTGGAGAAACATCAAAATCTCGAAGTCGAATTTTTTTACGATTACATAACTTTCTCTATACGAGAAAGTAAAAAGCAAAAAAAAAATAATCAAAAAGTGGAGTGCGATTTAAGGCTAAAATAAAACTATCCAGTTTTCATCCAAATATTGACCGTAGGTCAAAAATAGCATTTTTTCATAAACATGACCCATAGTTTTTAAGATTTCTTTTTGTTCTTAATACAAAGTAAATGCAATAAAATCAATTTCATTTTTAAGCAATTACACTGGACTCTGGATATTTCGAAATCCAAGGGACTTAAGTCAAAAAATCGAGAGTGGGCTGTATTTGTTTAAATCAAATCCTTCTTGCACACTTTTGTTTTAAATTTTAAAAGTACCAACCCATTTTACTTATACATACACACACATACATTTATATATATAGGCCTAAACACTGGGCCTCAATTTTTTTTTTTACGGAAAAAGTGGGCCGTACATCAAAAAAGGTTGGGACCCGCTGGCCTAGAGTATTAAAAATGTTTTTTTATCGGTATCTGAGGCCATTTCGATCCCTTCTTCATTGATTGGTGTCTACTAACCATAGGGTAGCCAGGGGGGTTTGGGGTTCAACCCCCCCCATGGGACCCAACCATGACTAGATATTTAATACAAATTATATTTCATATAGGATAAGAGAAAGTATAATATATTAATTTACTCTAGCTAAAAAAAACAAACCAAAATGATTTATAAATACCCTAAAATAATCTTAAATTTTTGAAAAAAATTTCTTGATCCCCCCATCAAAAATTTCTGGCTACGCCAATGTATCTAATTCATTTGAAGGAAATTTTTTGCCTGGGTCGGGATGCGAACCCTCGACCTTTGGCACTGAGCCATAGGCCAAGAGCTAGAAAAATGTCATCGCTTGAAATGGAAAGCGAACCTCTGACACCTAAGAGGCGAGATCTATACATCTAATTAAAATTGACACTACAATTATGAAGCAATAACACTTTATTAAAATGTAAGCTTATTGATTGAAAAATAAATTGTTTTCTCTCTCGAATAGTTAGTTACCTAGCAAGGTGGTCTATAAGCAAAGGTCAGAAGGCTACGCCCCTTAAAGGACCGACCCTAGCGAGAATTTTTTCTAAACCAGTTACCCTAAACAAAAAAAAAAAAAATACCTGAACTCCAACTAAAGACGGTTAAAAAATTTTCTCTCTTACTCTATATGTAAAAGAAAGTAGAATGAATGAATGAAGTCTTTGACGTGCCCTTTTGTCTTTCTTTATTCCAACTCTAAATCTAAATTGACACCCAACAACTGCACAAATCCTAGCCAGAAAAATCAACCATATAAGGATGCAAATAATATTAATATTAATCAATAGTGTCTATTTATTCCTTAAGCCATCATCGTCGTGATTATCATTATTATATAAGCAAGAAAAAAAAAAAAATCTCGAATCATTTTTATGAATGAAGTTGATTCAATTTCATCATTATGTCAATATCTTAAATATTCATTATTGATATTGAAAATCCATATTATAAATGGCATAATGCATTTATTAAAATGCAAATTTAACTAATGATTCATATATTGATTTCAATCTTGGAATAAAGAAGTCATTTAATGGAATTGAATGAAAAGCAAAAAAAATATTTGCTTTTAACAAACGTTTCCAACTGTGCTTAGTCACAAAATATGTTTAATTAGTTGGATAGCAAGTTCATTAACGATTAATCGATTTAAAAGCTAATTTGATCTTTTAACCCTTTTGAACTTCCGACTCCATCTTTTATTAAAAAAAAGAAAAAGATGAATGATCCAGTGGCAAGGGCGGATACTCCTCTGGATTCTTGGTGCTTATAGGCTTGATTCCCGTCCTAAAAAAAAAAAATTGAATTAGTCTTGGTGATCAGTTAAGACTTAATTAAAAGAATTTCAAGTTAAAAGGCTACAATCATATTTACCTTTTTTTTTTTTTTTTGAAGATTTTCTCTCCAAGTTTTTCAAACTCACATATAGGCCACACTAAACACTAAAAAAGTTATTTTCATTTACTGCAAAAAATTTACCTATAGAGAAAAGGAAAAAAAAGGTTTTAAATTTTACTTTCTCTTACCTCTATATATGTTAATTAGGAACCGACCGAATATTTGATTTGGGCCAGTTTCGGCCAAAAATCCTGGTTTCGGCCGTGGTTTCGGTTTCGGTCAAAAACTAGCCGAAACTTGATTCTGAAAAGATGGAATGAGACTCGCAGGCAAAAAAAATGTCAAATGATTTGCACTTGAGGGGGAAAAAAATTTTCCGCCCGGTGAAAAAGGGGCGGAAAAAATTTAGTCTCCCTAAAAAAAAAAGGTAAAATGATTTTCACGGAAGGGAAAAAAATTTCAAAAAAAAAGAAAAGTAAAATGATATGAATTTTGTATAGGAAATACAAGTGTTTCGGTTTCGGTTACGGTTTCGGCCGAAAGTAAGATTGAGGCCCAAATTCGGTTTCGGTTTCGGCTGAAAATTTTGTTTCGGTCGGACCCTAATGTTAGAGAGAAAGAGAAAGTATTGGTTTCATGTCAAAAATTCGATGTCGAGATTAGGCACTCCCCCTTCCCCCTAGGGCGTGAAAATAAGCTTTTAATCAAATTCGGCCAAATAGTACTAGTACTTTACTGATGTACTCTTTCAGTTCTTTTCGATTTTCTCAAAATTTGCTACATTGATTTTGATTAAACTTCAAAAATCAATTATTTTTTAGATGCTCTTTAAAATGTATATTCTCATTTTGCCATTGAAATCTTCTAAAGACCACTTTACAAATTATAACCTGGAAGAAATCCTGCCTAGCCAAATACAAAATACGAAGACAATAGAGTATTTTTTTACCTCGTCTCCACCATCAGATCGGTGACAACAAATTATTAGAATATGATTTTTTTTTAATGTCAATTCTTCCACCCAAAAATCAAATACAGTATAGGCCTACTGTATAAACAAAGAGATTAAAGTTCATAAAAAAAAATTGGTGTAACCTTCGGTGATTGAAAGTTGTGTGGTGTGTGTTGTTACAATAAATATTTTTGAGTCATTAATTGCAAAACCAATGCTCTAATTTCTGAACGACATTACGACATATACATCCATTGGAAAAGTTGCAGTGAATTTTCAAAAAAAAAAAACTACAATATTTTAACACAAAGTGTCCGAGAGTTCACATTAGATTGTTGTCAAATTTAATAATATATATTTTGTAACCAAGGCAACCATTTCTACTCTCATTTCATCCGCGCTGTCCCCGTTTGTTTGGTTTTTTTTGGGTTGGGTGTTCCATGGGATTTTTTTTTTTAGATGGGGTACAAAAGTAGAGTGTGCTTCAAATATATATTTATTTTTTTCTTTTGTTTTAAGTCTTTTTTGACAACTAAGGCCATTTAGACCCCATCCTTATTTATTTCAAATGATTTGTATTCAAATCAAATGAAATAAATTTTTCTCGCTTGGGACGGGAGGCGAACCCGGGACTCCTGCGCGAGAGGCTAGGTGTCTTCTCTCTGAGCCACGGCTCCCGGGCTCAAATAAAGTATATATTTTTTTTTTTTTGGCCACCAGCGCGGTTTATCAATCAATCAAAATTTCTATAAATATTAATAATTTAGCAACTTTGTTTTTCATTCTTTGATTTTTTTGAATAAAATATCAACTTTTTATCATTTCCTTTATAAATAGTAATTGTTTACACTTATTCCTTCCCCCAAATTGCTTCTTATTTGAATCTGTTTAAGAAAATCCCTCAAACTACATTTTAATAATTTATTGCGCCGGTGGATATATGTGAAATGGAATTTTTTAAAGACCTCTCCTGGGCTTTATGATGAAAACAAATATAAAATATGAGCATTTAAATTCAATACATTCATGCCCTAGAGGGAGGTAGCCCCCCTGGGTACGCCACACAAGCTTGGCATTTCTTTTCTCGCCATTTGCGTGCGCTATAGTCTAAAATTTCAGAGTGTGAGAACGTCGCCGGGTCCCATCGGTAATTGGCAAATTAAAATATATGCGTTTATCTTATTCTAATAAACGAGCATTGTTCGTTTGTTCATATCTGAAAGAAGTACTTTTTTAGTTTTTTCCAATTTTCTCGTAATTACCTTTAACGATTTTTTTTTTTTTTAATTTTAAATATTTTCTATTTCCAGTAAAGCAAACAAATTGCTCAAGATCGAGTCGGCCCTCAAGTACTAGTACTTTACTGATGTACTTTTTTAGTTTTTTCCAATTTTCTCGTTTTAACTATTTCTTTTAAAATTTAAATATTTATGTATTTGCGCCGGTAAACAAAACAAATTACGTTTAATCTCGTTTTTGGGAAACTTCGAGTACTAGTACTTTACTGATGTACTTTTTAAATTTTTTCCAATTTTATTAAAATGCCCGAGCTCCAGCTCGGTCATCCCAGAACTAGAAATTAAACCCCAGCAGCCGGGAGGGAAAATTACAAATAAGTTCTTTGAGCCTTTGGACTGCGGAGAGATATAGGTCTCGCCTCGTGTGCTAGGGTCAGGAGTTCGCTTTTCATTGCAATTCATGAAAACTTTCTAAATTATCTCTTTCTCTCTTCAGTCATTAGTGTCAATCCTGACACGTTGTGGTTACACTGAGGTGTAAGTTTCAAGGAATAACACTGAGGTGGGTTCCCGTTTCCTTCCTCAGGCGGAGGCATCTTGGATAATATTTTGCCATGATGTGGATTTGAACTCGAGTTGTCTACAAACTCAGGATTATCTACTTTATCCCCTCCGCTAATCGCATCTTCTAAATTATATTGGATACTAAATTATTTAAAAAAAAAAATGGCCTCAGATGCCGAGAAAGAACTTAAATAAATAAAAAATAGTCTTTTTCGCCCATTTACACTCGGAAAATTTTGTCACTTAAAAACGTTACCGTTTGCCGGGATAAAAGAGGTTCTATAGCAGATCCTAAATCCCCAAATGAAGCTCAGGCTACTACGTACATATTTCTTATTTTCTGCGCTACATAATAAACCCATTTCAATTTCAAAGACTTCTATATTCTATCCTTCTATCAATCATATCAATAAATAAATGATTAATAATATACTAGAAAGATATTTATATGTGAATAAAAAAAAGCTTGAAGGCATTCGATTCATTCATTTGCAGGAAGTCGTGTCCAAAGTTGATGTATGAATATATTGAGCGTTCGTTAGTTGTTTATGGGCTTGGTTTCTTTCTTTTTTTTTACTTCACTCGGAAATGTCGCAAAACCAAAAGAACAACAAGAAATTAACATTTTTTTTTTTTTTTTGTATGTTTTCAAAACAAAGAATTCTCCAACTCCATTGAATACGCTATCTGTCTGTTCATTGAAATTAGTTTTTATAATGAACTTTTTTAAATATTTTTTCTGAGTGTTTGAATGAGACTAGCGACACTTCCTCCATTTTCTCGGGCATACATAGTCAAGATAACAGAAAAATCTGGTGCGACTGGCACAGGACACAACTTTCTCTCATTAAAAATAGAAGACATTTTTTTGGCTTTTTGTAGTTTATTTTAGCAAATATTAATAATACCATAAAATATGTTACTAATTACAATAAAATACAACGTTTCGACTGCTCTTCAGGTAGATGCATTCACTTTGAATAATGAACACTATTCAAAGTACATCTACCTGATGACAGTTGCAGAATTAACAGCGGAAACGTATTTTATTGTATTATTATTTGCTAAAATAACATCTCCCATTTTTTCAAATTGTGTTATATTGTGAAATGTACATGAATAAAAATTAATTGAATTAATTATTAGGAAGATAATCAGGGAAGATTTGTAATGTTTTATGTTAAAAGTTTATCAAACCTGTCCCCGAAGAAAAAGCCCTAAGAGAGTATTTTTTTCGCCATGGAACGCATTAACGTATTTTACATTAATTTATATGAGAAAGATTGTTTCGCATAACGATTGTTTCGCTTTACGAGTATGCTTCTCGAATTAAACTCGTTAAACGAGATTCCACTGTATATGCCTACTACTGTATATGCCTGTACTAATTTTCCATTTCTATCTTTCTTAATTATGACGAAATTTGAGTTGGATGCATATAATTGGTGTTTGATTCTTATTCTTTTGACTAAACGTTTTCTCATTTATTTCCTAAATTCCCTCGGATAGAGATAGCTAGCTAGTGTGTTTGCATATAAAAATGGAACACGGATGATCTATTTTCTCATTCACTTCCTGAGTTTTATTTTTTATCTTTATGTAAACAATTTCGCCTCCACGTTTACGGTGCTTCTTCTTTTGCCTTGTATACTGTACTCTCCATTCATACTTTTATTTGGGTCAGGTTGTTTGTTAGAAGGGAGAAAAATAAAAATAGCTATTTCATACGATAATGAATTGGCTTCTTAAAAAAATAACCAAAAACCTGTCAATTAATTAAAATATTTTTATAAAATCGATAGATAGATATTTCAACAGCTTTCGATATTCTGAGCGGATGTTTATAAATCAGTCAAAATACGATTTATAATGTTCGTCATTCTGAATGAGAATGAACGATCAGCAATAAGGGAATTAAAATTAAATATACAAATTAAACACTAGGTTATTTGTTTCAAAGGTTTTATTAATTAAAAAATTAACATTTGATACGTATTTCGACAATTCCTTGCCCTGTAATCACTTCTGATGATGACAAGGAATTGTCGAAATACGTATCAAATGTTAATTTTTTAATTAATAAAACCTTTGAAACAAATAACCTAGTGTTTAATTTGTATATTTAATTTTAATTTACAAAATATTTCAACCAGAACCAACGGTCGAAAGTTTAAATCTTAGCAATAAGGGAGTCTCTGGTTGCTTAATAAAAAATCTGGTCGCACCAGATTTTTTGTGTTGAGAGATATTTAGTTTCCGACAGTAGGGTACATTTAAATTCAAGATGTAAAATTAATTAACATGAGAAAATATTTTATATTTTGTTACCATAGCAACAATTTCTCCTATCTTTCCTATGAAGTTCAAGAGTAAAGTGGTCTTCAGAAGATTTCAATGGCAAAATGAGAATATACCTGGTACATTTTAAAAAGAATCTAAAAAATAATTGATTTTTGAATTAAAAAAAAAAAAAAATCGTTTGAGCGAATTTTGAGAAAATCAAAAAAAAAAAAAAAACTGAAAAAGTACAAGAGTAAAGTACTAGTACTCTTTGGCCGATTTTGATTAAAAGCTTATTTTCACGCCTCAGGAGGGTACCTAACTTTAATATAAAATTTCCATTTCCTAGCTCAAACCCTTCATGCTTTAAATCCAGACCATGTCGCGAAAACCACTTTTTTGGATCCAGGGAACTTCAAAACGTGTATATCCATCAAAATCTCGACATCGAATTTTTGACATGAATCCAATACTTTCTCTCTAATATATAGAGGTAATAGAAAGTAAAATTAATATTATTCCCCTAGTCCGTGTCTCCCTCTCTCTCTTTGTTCTAATTAAGCCCACATTCATCCATCTACAGTGTCCAGCCTACACATTCCTTGACATTTAACAGAAAATTGAATCGAAAAGTTGCGAGTGTCCCACCAACTTGGAAGGCATTCACTCACTCACTCCCTATTTCGCACAACTTTATTTATTTATTTTTTTGACGTAGGATCTCTAATCTGGTGTGACCCAATTAGAGCCACCTGGTTCCCCTCCACCCTGCACTATATATTCCTTCCTTCCTTCCTTCCTACTCCCTCTCTTCCCCCTTCCTCCAGTTCATTCATTCATTTGAAACTCTCTTCATTCAATCCAAAAACAGATCGATTTTCTACACATTCCCCTTCTATCTCCTCCCCCACTCTCTTTCTCTTTCACTCCCTTTTCAATGAATGAATATACCGAATGAATGAAAAGGAAAAGGTATTAGAATTTTAAATATTTTTTTTTTTATGTCAGCTTATAAGGGTAGGCCAATATAATCAGTAACATGTGGGCTCTCGATCGACGTGGGCATAACAACCTGTCTTGTTCATTTTATTTTTCAATTCACCTTTTATAAAATAATATATTTTGAGGGGGGACAAGAGTAAAAGTACAGGTCAAGCTAGTTATCAGACCGGCACTATAACGTCTCTCTAGCGTGCATAAAACTAATAAAATCTTGCTAGTATTAAAAAACAAAGATTAAATAAATATTATTCATTTGGGGCAGCAGTTTCGCTTCCAATCACTGATCTACAGTAAATTTCCCAGACCATAAAAATAAATTTGTTAGTAACTTGAACAAGTTATTTTTTTTAATAACATATACCCTGGTATAGGCCTAATAAAAAATAAATTGAAGCAGATTCGAAACTGCATACAGTCACTCATTAATACTGGGGATGGGATGCAAACCCCTGACCTCTAGAACACAAGAGTCACACTGTTCTACGTCCCAGGGGCAAAAAAAAATATATAAAACAACACAAAAAATTTTAAATATATAAATCAAGACGAAACAGCACAAAAATTTATTATTAATCAAATTGTGTTTTTCTGTCCACGAAAATATTGCAGATGGAGGGAGGTGCATAACATTAATAAAATAAAGTAGAACTGTATTTTATTTTCAGGATTATTTAGATCCAAACAACCAGACTGTAGTCACTTGATTTCTGCATTTTTTTTTATTTCAGACCTGATGATGGTTTAAAAGATGACCGAAACTATTGGTCGTCTGGATCTAATAAATCCTGAAAATGAAATACAGTTCTACTTTATTTTATTGATGTTATGCACCTCCATCTACAACATTTTTGCCCACAATTTGATTAGTGAATTTATAAAGTTTTTTTAGTCTTGGCATCAAAGAGCATTAAAGAATCTAGAAAATACTAGCCGAAAACTGTATCCTTAACGGAGAGTTTTATTTTTTGAAGAACTTATTAGCTGACTGCCCGGGTCCTTTTTATCTATTGTTTAATTTATAAAGAAATAAGAGACCGAGAGAAAAGCAAGCAGGCCTGACGCGCTTGATATGGAAAAGGGAAAAAGGCTGACATAAAGGAAAAAAAATGCCAGCTTTAGCTCGGGTAACTTGTGGTCGCCTTCCACGTACTCACTAGAAGTGAGCGGAATTTAATTTATAAAGTAATTATTAGCTACTTAATGATAATATTTTACTTGAATATTATTATTGGATTTTTCTTTGTAAATAATACAGTATTATAAAATTTTACATGCTACTTGTGACAGTTTGATGAAGCGAGCGATTTCGTTACCTGACTTTAACCATTAATAGGAGAGTAAGACCATCAGCTATATATTCCAGAAATTCTTAGGGCCGGGTGCTTCATGTATGGGTACTTAGTTGACCTTTAGTTAGTGTGAAATGCAGAAACCCTCTTCAGTATTAAAGATTTTGTGAAGCTAGCAATTTAATAAAGATACATGAACTTATAAAAATTATTAAAAATAAAAATTGAAATTAATTTAAATAAATATTAATAAATTGAAATAATTTTACCAAAATTTAAAAATTTCAATGCGTTAACTGAAGTTAGGAGAATATATCCGACAGCCCTCGAACATAGTTCCAACGTGGATATTAGAATATATTCAAATAATCATCTTCAACACCTTGCGATATATCCTAGAAATATAAACCCTACTTACATAAAATGAATAATAACAATAAAAAAAAAAGGGATAGATTGCAGATTGTTTCTGTCATTTATATTCGTGAAGTTAGGATGCTGGTGCCAGTCTTGTGTTTCTAATATCAGTTCCTTGTTAAATCTTAAACAGAAATTGGGGCTTGAGCTAATTTAACATAGATCTAGGCTAAAAATTCAACTTATATCCATATACATATTCTTGAAGCCTGGGTTATCCAATTGAAAGCAAAATTGGTACATCTGATGCAAGCGACCCTAACCTTTAACATATTCTAAAATATATCACATCCCATCATTTTATTTTTAAAAGAAGTTGAATCAAAATAAAAATAACAAATATATCTACTTCTTTTATCATCTTCAAGCATTAAAATGTTAAGCCCAAAAAGAATTTGACAATAACAAAGCTACCCGTTCTACACATCAACAGTTATTTCAATGTGTGTGTCTAAATGTCTAATTCCAATGCCGAAAGGACAGCAAATTTTTTATGCTGCTTGGTGATTGATTTTATATGTATTTAAATGCTAGTGAGCGAGAAGAGATAAGTACAAATTCTTTTATTATTTGTTATTCAATGGGCAATTCGAATGTTCTTCCGTCCACAATACGCACGTGTCCATTATATTATCGGTATGTCCTATTTTTTTTTACATATACCTCCAACATAAGGCAACGTTTAACAACACTTTTACTAACTATTAATAATATACCCTCTAAGGCAACAATTTTTTTTTTTTTTATTCAAATCTGCATGACTGCAAAATTTGATTTACAATAAAAAAATAAACTACCCTAAAATAACAGTTCAAATCGACGACGCAGTAGAAATGCCTTATTAAATGTTTCATAACAAATTTTGTTAAGAAAATTGAATATCAACTTGAATTCGTTATTCACCCTCGAATTTGTATCTATCGCTTTTATTTTCCAAATTTTTAAAAATTAATTTTCCCAACAAGCTTAGAGTCAAAATTTATAAATGTATCTGTATTTATCTTATAAATTTGTTCTACTTGTAATTTTAATTTTGATTAAGCAGTAAAATAATCATACTTTAATAATAAATCATGAATATCAATTTCATACCAGCATTCAAAGAATCTTCGAAATCAGATCAACTCGAGCCGGGCAAATATAGAACCCCCCAATCCCAGCAACCAATTTCCAGCAGAAATCTTCAGTTCACTTTGTTCAGCTAATCTTTTTACTTTCTCTTACCTATGTATTTATGTAATATATATGGTATATAGTGAGAAAGTATTGGATTCATGTCAAAAATTTGATGTCGAGATTATGATGGATCTTCACGTTTTGAGGTCCACTGAATCCAAAAAAGTGGTTTTCGTGACATGGTCTGTCTGTGGGTGGGTGTGTTCAATTTAAACCATGAAGGAAATGAGCTAAGAGGTTGAAATTTTATATAAAGATTAAGGCACCCCCATGGGACGTGACACGAAACTTTTGAACAAATTCGGCCAAAGAGTACTAATACTTTACTGATGTACTTTTTCCGTTTTTTTCGTTTTTCTCAAAATCCGCTGCATCGATTTTGCTTAAAATTTAAAAATCAATTATTTTTTAGATGCTCTTTAAAATGTATATTCTCATTCTGCTATTGAAATCTTCTGAAGACCACTTTACTCTTGCACTCAATAGAAAAGAGGAGAGATGTCTTGCCAGGGTAACAAAATATAAATATTTTTCCATACTTATAAATTTTACATCTTGAAATTCGAATGTACCGTACTGTCGGAAACTAAATATATCTCGACACGAAAAATCTGGTGTGACTGGCGCACAGAACACAACTTTCGATTACCGAAGATAAGAGAAAGTTGTGTGTTGCTTGTAGAACCATTTTCTACACAACTTCTCGATCTCTATTCATATAAATGACAAAAATTGGATTAAAATTATATATTTGTATGATTATTTTTATTGAATATTTTGAACTTTTCCTTTGTATTGCATCAAGCCCGAAATTACTCGACGGAGATTCACAGGTTTTATAACGTATAGAGAATTTTCCGAGGGTTTAGGTTTTAATATCAGGATGTGGTATATGGGCAGTAAGGCGAAAAAATAAAAGTCTATATTTTGTTGACGTTTTCGAGTGTCGATCGCACTCTTCATCAGGACAAAATTGTCAACCTCTAAACAGCAAGAGAATATAGATTGATAAAGACGTTGCTACCCTGCCATGGTAACTAACATCAATTTTGTCATGACGAAGAGGGCAATCGGGACTCGAAATGTCGACAAAATAAAGACTTATTTTTTCGCCCATATACCACATCCTCATATTATAATATACTTTTTAGAGATTCAAGGTCCAGGTAGGGCCGAATCATGTGCTATTAAAAGAAAAAAGAAAATATCTCTTTTCTGTTGAGCTATATCCGTTTTATGGAATTTGTTCAAAGTCGAAAAAAACAATCTTAAATAAAACCGGATATCGAATTTATTTTGATCTCTTATTTCTTTCTTTATTTTTTTTTATTCATTAAAATATTTCTATGGACTTCCTGTCTCTCCACTTTCGTTGTCTCTGTCTGATAAGAATATTGCATTTCCTATGAGACATTCGAGAGAGCGAGAGAGAGCTTACATTGCCTTTTATATATTTGCTATTCAATTTTTCTCCCCCTTCCCCCCTCCCTCCTTCTCGTTCATTTCAATTCTAAAACTCTCTCTATGAATAAGAAGAAAATTGCAAAATCAATACTTATACTACTACAAGGTGATTTAGAGACCTTTCTTTTTTTTTTTTTTTTTATTTGAGAAATAAACTACTCACCTTGATTTTTCTTTTTTATATTGCGTGCTATTCATCTCCCCCCCCCTCCCCCATCCCTTTCCATGTTGAGACAACTTAGTAAATAAAATTCTTGTACACTAGCATTTATATAATGAAAAATTCTATTAATTTTTAAATATTCATCAAATATTCTTGGTCAACACGATTTTTGGGTCTGGCTTCTGCATATGAAATTTTTGTTTCTCCTACGCTAAAAATAAAGGAAAAAATAATTTTTTTGTTCAAAATTTGTTTTTGTAGAAACTAGAATAATTTTTTGAATTTTTGAGAAAAATCATTGATTTTTATATTTTTTTATAATTTTATTTTAAATTACGATTAGGAGATTTTTTTGCGATAAACATTAGCATCAGGGGCGGATTAAAGGGGAGGGGGCGATCGCCCCCCCCCCCCGAGAAAAAATTCACAATGTTATAAAAACTAGTAATCTAAAGAAATTACGATTTCCGCTCTTTAATTTCAATTGAATTTGTTAACAATCAATTTAAATAAATAGGAAAGGGGTCTAAATGGCCATAGATGCCGACAAAGTCCTTAAATAAAAAAAATTAAAAAAAAAAACGCCCCCCCCCCGACAAAATTGCATTAATCCGCCACTGAATAGCATATGAATGTAAAATAATAACAATTTAAAAAAATGAATATTTTAGTATTTCTTTTGTTTTAAACAAAAGCAAACTTTAAAAGCAAAAAATGGAAATTTATGTGTTTTTCGGTGCCTAGAATCAGAATTCCAGAACAGAAACAAATTTCAATCTGGAAGTTTACTCGTAGATCCTGCAGGTGATACTCCAGAATAAGACCTGCAGGATCTACGAGTAAACTTCCAGATTGATATCGATTAATCAATTTTCTCGTACAAAAATTTTTTTGTTGACCTGAGCAATGTTTTGTATTATTTTGGCCTAATGAGTATGAATTTAGTAGAGAAATTTTAATAATTAGTTGAGCCATTAATATTTTTAAGGTGTTGTGATCTTGAGCATTAAATAAAATAAAATTATAGTGATTGATTAAAAGATAAGGAGTATATTATAACTGTTAAAAGAGAGAAAAACACAAGAAGAAAATGCAGCCAATGTAGTTTCTTTATTGAGATCAGCCCACGGCTAACGTTTCGGTCCTAAGTTTGGACTATTCTCAGAGCTGCTTCGATGCCGTTTCTCTCCATCTCCACTTGTTCTTGTCCGATTCTAACAGTCTTCTTGAAAATAATATTTTCTTTGGCTGGAGACTGTGTATAGTATTGGTGCTGGGTAGGCATCCAGGATTAGAAATAAAATACAAAATTTTATCTCATTCTGCTCGTCGACGTTTTGGGTGCTAATCGCCCCCTTCCTCAGGACTAAGCCGGTGTCAATTATAACAATACGATGTCATTTGTTGTGATTTAAACATTTTTATTACAATGTGTAATTCTATCTCAGCCAAAAACATCGGAGATGCAAAAGGGGCGCCTCGCATTATTTTTGCCCAGCGTCGAGGTGAAATCAAAAAAATGCGCCTCGCTTTTCTGATTTATATAAAAGCGAGGAAATATTTTCACTTAAATAAAACCCCTACAGAATTTTATTTGTTTCATATATCCTCGCTTTTATATAAATCAGAAAAGCGAGGCGCATTTTTTTGATTTCACCTCGACGCTGGGCAAAAATAATGCGAGGCGCCCCTTTTTGCATCTCCGATGTTTTTGGCTGAGATTTCACTTCTTTTTGTGAAATATTGCATTTAAATATTATTTAATAATTTTTGTTTAATAAATATTAAGTTATCCCATGAATAGATATTTTAATATGCATTCCAAACAGTAAAAAATAAATACATCGTTTGGTATTAATTCAAAACGATAAACATAGGATTTCACCAAATTTTATAAAATTTTAGGTTTTTTATTTTTGTTATGTTAGTAGGATGTAAATACATCGTTTGGTATTAATTCAAAACGATAAACATAGGATTTCACCAAATTTTATAAAATTTTAGGTTTTTTATTTTTGTTATGTTAGTAGGATGTAAATACATCGTTTGGTATCTATTCAAAACGATAAACATAGGATTTCCCTAAATTTTATAAAATTTTAGGTTTTTTATTTTTGCTATGTTGGTAGAATGTAAATACATCGTTTGGTATCCATTCAAAACGATAAACATAGGATTTCCCTGAATTTCATAAAAATTTTAGGATTTTTATTTTTGTTATGTTGGTAGAATGTAAATACATCGTTTAGTATCCATTCAAAACGATAAACATAGGATTTCACCAAATTTTATAAAATTTTAGGTTTTTTATTTTTGTTTTGTTGGTAGAATGTAAATACATCATTTGGTATCCATTCAAAACGATAAACATAGGATTTCCCTAAATTTTATAAAATTTTAGGTTTTTTATTTTTGCTATGTTGGTAGAATGTAAATACATCGTTTGGTATCCATTCAAAACGATAAACATAGGATTTCCCTGAATTTCATAAAAATTTTAGGATTTTTATTTTTGTTATGTTGGTAGAATGTAAATACATCGTTTAGTATCCATTCAAAACGATAAACATAGGATTTCACCAAATTTTATAAAATTTTAGGTTTTTTATTTTTGTTATGTTGGTAGAATGTAAATTCATCGTTTGGTATCCATTCAAAACGATAAACATAGGATTTCCCTAAATTTTATAAAATTTTAGGATTTTTATTTTTGTTATGTTGGTAGAATGTAAATACATCGTTTGGTATCCATTCAAAACGATAAACATAGGATTTCACCAAATTTTATAAAATTTTAGGATTTTTATTTTTGTTATGTTGGTAGAATGTAAATACATCATTTGGTATCCATTCGAAACGATAAAGATAGGATTTCACCAAATTTTATAAAATTTTAGGTTTTTTATTTTTGTTATGTTGGTAGCACTTCTTATCACGTTAATCTATTGTATTTCTATCTGAAGGGATCTATCCTAAAATTTTTTATTCCATTAGGGATGAAAATTACTAATATTAATAGATATGTTCCTAGATGACGTCATCAGGGAGCAAAATAGTTAGAATTGTCTTTTGGCCATGTTAAAGATAGGACAAATTTGAAATTTTGAATACCTCTCAAAAAGTCACTTTTGATCCAAAATGAAATTTTATATCAAAGGTATCGGGTTTTTGATAGTATCTATTTGTATTTTAAATTTCATCCAAATCGGTCCAGCTGGGAAACCTGTAGCTTTGTCTAAAAATTTGAAAATTGAAGAAAAGAATGAAAAAAAAAAAAAAAGAAAAAAAAGAAAAAAAAAAAAAAAAAAAAAAAAAAGGAAAAATAAGAGACTAACTTTTGACCTTCCGAAATTGGCAAAATCTCAACTTTGAGCCTCTGCCATTCTTTTTGGGACTGGAATTTTTTTTTGAATTTGTGCTCAAAATAATCCTTATTTATTCTAGTTTAATATAAAAAAAATTTGGCTCCGATATCTTAAAACCTTTTTGAGATATTCGCCCAGAAAGAGAAAAGTTTCTCAAAAAAATTTTTTCACGTCCCTATCTTTTATTAAGGATTTAAAATCATTCTTGATAATATAGTCTAGGGACGACTCGTCCATCTAAATGCAATGGGCCATTGGCATCTATTGGAATGTCAACTAAATGGTAGTATTAAGAGTTTCTTTGCTTTCTTTTGCTTTTCACATGCTCGGCGACGAGTCGCTCCCGCGACTCTTGATGTAGCAAGTATGCTTTCTTACAATACAAGATGTTGTTAAAGCAAATGTCTCGATTAGAATCTCTTCTTGAAAGTTTGATGTTGAAAGAAACAGCATAGAAGCAGCTCTGATGATGGTCCAACCTTAGGACCGAAACGTTAGTCGTGGGCTGAATCTCAATAAAGAAACTACATTGGCTGCATTTTTTTTTTTGACTATTCAAATACTATTTCTATGTAATCTTTGGATACGAAAATGTAATATTTAAAGTTAAGCTAATTTTTTATAATTGAAATAGGTTAAAAATAAAAAAAAAAATCGAATCTCCATTAGTAGGAGAAGAACAAATATTTTTGGATGGGGGTGTTGAGAAATTTTATAATTTTTTCATTTATTTCTAAAAAAAAAAAAAAATAATTTATTTATAAATTCGTCAATAAAAATGCCAAATGTGACTGACTGCATGATGAATGGCTTAGCATTGAAATTCAAATGCATTCAAAGAGATTACTTTTAAATTAGCATACGTTGGCTTTTTTTTATTTTTTTTTATTTAGAGAGGAGTGAGGAGAGATTTACTTTTTTCTGTATCATGCTTCCATTAAAAAGGGCTGCTTGAATCTTTTGTATCACCTTTATTTTAATATCATAAAAAAATGAAATTTTTTTAAATTCAACAGTAGTATAAATATAAATTTATATGAATATTGATTGATTGATTTGGTGAACGTGTTGGTGATAACATTTTCTCTCTCTCTCTCTCTCTCCTTGAAAGCGAATCTGCTGATTTAAGCAGTTTTTACTCACTCAGATAGGGAGTGTATAGGATAGAGCCAATTGAATGAATATGGCATCTCATGCGGTCAGCAGAACCAATTGAAGGAGAAGGAAATTCTCTCTCTCTCTCTCTCTGATTGCAAGTGGGCGAGAAACAAAATTTCCAAAATCTTCAATTAGGAAAAAATTCATTTCCTCATATGAAGGAAATAAAATGGCTATTTCTAAAACGTTTAGAAAATTTTTAAGTAATATACATAGAGAATGTTAAGTACGCGTATTGTAAAAATGTGT
>JAKCPI010005714.1:0-14765 GCA_023213315.1 Euborellia annulipes
ATTAAGCAAATAGGTTTTAAATAATATAAGAAATAACGTGAAATTATAACAAAAAAAAATAAATTTATAAATAAAGAACGAAAAATAAATAAATAAAAAATGACAAAGAAAAAATATAAATTGAAAATCTTAAACCTAAATTTTATTATTAATTAAAAGTAATGTCAATAATGAGAATAATTATAATTAAAAGATAGTAATCCGTGGTTTAAATAATGTCAGATATAGTTCAATCTTTTGTTATTTAAATGAGGATGAATTGAAACAGGAAAAAAGTTAGGTTAACTCATCTGTAATAATGTCTCCATTGCAGGCTGCTTTCCAAGTCTTTTCCTTCAGTCACAATTGTCAAATCAAATGAATATATTTGAAATGATCGGTCGCAATTACGATTTTAACGATTATAACATAGAGCATTCAATAACATTAATAACATATGTTTTTTTAACCAATAAACATTTGAGCTCAAACACGTGGCCTGGCCATGGGATTCATACAAAAAAAGAGAGATTGCATCATGAGGCTAGCACGCACGTTGACAGGGCCAAAGAGTCGATTGTGAGACTAGACATTCCAGTGACAGAATGAATTAGTACCATCACTCGCCGCTAGGAGTGCTCAATCTCAACAACATGGTCTCATTTATTCCCGGTTGATTTTGGCGTTAACACCGGGAATAAGCTTTTAATCAAAATTGGCCAAAAGGTACTAGTACTTTATTGAAGTAGTTTTTTAATTTGAGAATCCATGGCGATTTTTGTCCATTTTAATAAACTTAATCGAAGGAACAGGATGTATTCGCCGCTCGTGGATTTAGGTGAGTAAATTTTGGATATATATATATGAAATATATATAATTTTTTAAATAAAATTACAGTTTTCAATTATAATTTTATTTTATTTGGCCAAGAAAAGCTGAAATAAATTAAAATTATAATTGAAAACTGTAATTTTATTTAAAAAATTATATATATTTCATATCAAGGGCGGATACAAGGGGGGGGGGGGTAAAGGGGGTAATTACCCCCCCGAGATTCGAAAAAATACCTTTTTTTCGCAAAAAAGGTTATTTTTAATGTAAAATTTTTAAAAATAATACTTAAAAATTTGATGTGTATTTATATTCTGGCAAATAAATACAGAATGCGCTTTTAATTACCGAAATTAAAAAAAAATAGTGTGCTGTGCGACGAGTCACACCAGATTACCCCCCCCCCCCGAGAAACACCTCTGGATCCGCCCTTGTTTCATATATATATATACCAAAATTTACTCACCTAAATCCACGAGCGGCGAATGCATCCTGTTCCTTCGATTAAGTTTATTAAAGTAGTTTTTTAAATCTTGAAATTCGAATGTACTATACTGTAGGAAACTAATTATGTGTCGACACAAAAAATCTGGTACCGAAGGTAAGAGAAAGTTGTGTACTGTGCGACCAGTCACACCAGTTTTTTTATACAGCATAGAGATCAATAAATAAATATTTGTAAATACTTAATACGCGTATATAAACTTGAATAATGCAAAAATATTCAAATTAGTAAAGAAATTCCAAATTCGCCTGTATATAGGCAACAATTTAACAGATCTTTTTCCGTATTAATACAGAAAAAACCTTTACTTTAATTAATTTGAATAAAATTTGATTTATCACTTTATGACGTTCTTTTTTGAATTCCGGAACCCCCCCCCATCCCAAATATATCTTATATAGGCTATATATATATTACTTCGGATTGTAATAAAAAAGATTCTGTAAGTTGGTTGCCTAAATACAGGCGTATTTGCTATTTCTTTAATAAATTGAATATTTTTATATTGTAAAAGGGCTGTTTCTACCGTAGTATTTTTATATTATTCAAAGTACAGGGGGCCTGACAAGAGAAAAGAGAAATAGCCACCAAGATCGTTGCTGTTAAGCGATGTCAATACACGGTTCGATTTCGTTTCGGGGTCCCCGAAAAAACATGTGTTACGTCTCCGGATAGCCTATATACAGGCGTATTTGCTATTTCTTTAATAATTCGAATATTTTTTCTATTATTCAAACAGAATTAGGCCTAATTATATTAAATATTATAAATTTATAGCCATAATGGCCTCTGCAGCTGAAAAGAGGAATTGAAAAAAAAAAATTTATAGTGTGATATATTATGTTTTAACATTTTTTTTTATTTAAGTTGTCTATAAAATAAAATAAATATTGTTATATACAATGTCATTTGTGACATGTATTCTCCAAAGCTGAAAAAAACTTCCAAAACAAACATGAAAACAAGAATAACTTAAATACAATTTTTATGAAAAAACTTCCTCTATGGATTATAGAAGACAGAAAAATTTTGTGCCAGAGAACCTTAAAACTTGAATTTTCATTAAACCCGATGACGGACACAGAATTAGTGTCCGAAACGTTTTTTAATTTTTTTAAATTATAAATAAAACGCGAGTTAAACCTAAAACCTAGTTTTAATTAATTCCTAAAAATAAGTTAAAATTAAAATTCTCTTCATTGAAATCTCGAAAGTTTTTGATTTTAGTACTATATATTTATTACATAAAACGGTAAGAAAAAGTAAATTTATTTTACTTAGGCCTACTATTTTATCAAATATTTTCAAAATAATTCTAATTATATTTAAATCATTTATTAAAACAATTTTATTAGAGTCATAAACTTTAAATTCAAATTTTTTTTTTCTTTTAATTTTAAAATTCAAATGTATTCGGAATCAAGATTCTCGAATTCATTAATTGTAGAATCCTTGAATCGTAATGACAAAAAGAGAAGAGTGCACCATCCAGTAAAACGATCTGATGAATAATAATCTAAATATTCAAGTCCTTTTGACTCCTGAATAAAATATAAGTAAGAACATGTTGCTTTTTTTTATCTAACACAAAAGTCAAGAATTTCACAATAAAAAAGAATAAAACAATTATTTTAAATGAACTATTACTTTCTCTTACCTATGATATATGTAATATATATATAGAGAGAAAAGTATTGGATTCATGTCAAAAATTCGATGTCGAGATTTTGATGGATCTTCACGTTTTGAGGTCCCCTGAATCCAAAAAAGTGGTTTTCGCGACATGGTCTGTCTGTGTGTGTGGTCTGTCTGTCTGTGAACAAAATATCTCAAGAACGAAAAGAGCTAGGAGGTTGGAATTGTATATTTAAGTTAAACAGCCCCCGGGACCGGAAAAATAAGCTTTTAATCAAAATCGGCCAAAGAGTACTAATACTTTACTGATGTACTTTTTCAGCTTTTTTCGATTTTCTCAAAATTCGCTCTAACGATTTTGATTAAAATTCAAAAATCAATTATTTTTTAGATGCTCTTTCAAATGTATATTCTCGTTTTGCCCTCAAAATTGTTTGAAGCACACTTTACTCTTGTGATTCATAGGAAAGATAGGAGAAATGGTTGCCATGGTAACAAAATATAAATATTTTCCCATACTTATAAATTTTACATCTGAATTCAAATCTCCCTACTGCCGGGAACTAAATCTATGTCGACACAAAAAATCTGGTGTGACAAGCACAGTACACAACTTTCGATTACCGAAGGTAAGAGAAAGTTGTGTGCTAGTGCGCCAGTCACACCAGATTTTTTTTTAAAACTGTTGTCTCTTGGAGTTAATAGAATAATGGATTCGGGCCCCACCAAAGCGGAAAATATTTCAATAGAAACAAAAATCTGGTGTGAGGTTCGCACAGCACGGCTGTACTGTGCTGTCACACGAGATTTTTTTGTGTCGGGACATAGTTTAATTTCCCATATCACCCTAAACTTAATCACTTGCATTTCAAAAGTAAAAAAGTCAATTGATTCAAAATTTCCATATGCTCTGTGTATTTTGAATTTTGACTGCTTGAAATAAACTTTGGTTATTTTTCAAAGTTTTAATCTTATATTTGGAAATTTTATACACAATAGAGAATTCTAAATAAGAATTGGAAAAAAAAATTTTTTTAATGTGTAAAAAGTTCCAAAGAAATTGAAATTTTACATGCAAATCCCCAAAGGGATGTAACATTGGCTCTATGGAAGGAAGAGCAAGAAAATGAATTTGAAAAATTTGAAATACTAAATCAGTAAAGTGTACTTCAAACAATTTTCACGAAAAATTTTACTGATATATTTTTTAAGAGCATCTAACAAATAGTTAATTTATGAATTTTAATCAAAATCGTTAAAGCCAATTTTAAGGAAATCGAAAAAAACTGAAAAATTACATTAGTAATGTACTGGTACTTTAACATAAATAACCACATCAAAATAAAATTTCAACCTAGTAGCCCATTTTCTTCATGCTTTCAAATGTACACACAGACAGACAGACAGAAAATGTTGCGAAAAGCCATTTTTTTGGGCTCAGGGGACCTTGAAACATGTTTTTTCATCAAAATCTCAACATCAAATTTTTGACATTTTTTTCTCTAAATTTTATTCTCTAAATATATATAAGAGAAAGGAAAAAATTTAATATTTTTTAATTAGATGCACTAGCAAAAAAAAAAAATCATTATAGGCACTAGAGGTGAGAAAAATATTTTTTTTAATTTTGAAGATATATGGAGTTAAAATTTATTAAAGAAAACGAGAAATGATGATTACCCAGAATAATTCTATAATATTTAAGAAGAGGAAGTCTTACAATTATTTCCGACACAAACAAATGGAATGAAGGTTTCTTTTCAACGGTACAAGTTTGGTCATTAAGCCTACTTATATTCTTGCCTATAATACATAAATAGCAAGACTAATAAAGTGTAAACGCCCTTAGGCCTTCTCTCTCCCCTCTTTCCCATGAAGTCCACGTGCTTTATCGTCAAGCCATTTGCTAAATTAAAACCAACTCACACCAAACCAGACAACAGGAGAGATAAAGAGAAAGCCAGTAAAAGTGATGGGCAAAAATATTTGTTTTCACCACGTGTTTCCCCCCACCCTTTTTACAATTCTTTCTCATCCTGTCTACAAATTTAGTCCCGCAATCAAACTGGGTATTTGTGTATAGTTTATTTTCATTTTATTTTACACATTCTAGGGAGGTTGGGGTTGTTTTTTTTTTTTTTATTCACCCCAACCATTTCTCTTTTCAAACACCTCCCCCTTCGACCCTTCAAATTGATTTCGAACGATCCAAATAGTTTATTGGTTCAAATGGTTTCACTCAGTATTTGGTGACATTTTATTTAACAAATATTATTTATTTGAGAATACATTTACTTCTATTCTAAATAAGTGGTTAAATTTAAAAATCACAAATTATTCATTAAATAAAAAAAATCTTTAAATTTTTACTTTCTCTTACCTATGTATATATGTAATATATATATAGAGAGAAAGTATTGGATTCATGTCAAAAATTCGATGTCGAGATTTTGATGGATCTTCACGTTTTGAGGTCCCCTGAATCCAAAAAAGTGGTTTTCGCGACATGGTCTGTCTGTGGGTGGGTGGGTGTGTGGGTGGGTGTGTGTGTGTGTGTGTCTGTGAACAAAATATCTCAAGATAGAAAAGAGCTAGGAAGCTGAAATTTTATATTTAAGTTAGTCACCCCCATGGGACGTGACACGAAGCTTTTGAACAAAATCGATCAAAGAGTACTAGTACTTTACTGATGCACTTTTTCAGTTTTTTTCGATTTTCTCAAAATTTGCTCCAACGATTTTTTTTTAAATTCATATATCAACTATTTTTTAGTTGCTCTTTAAAATGTATATTCTCATTTTGTGATTGAAATCTTCTGAAGACCACTTTACTCTTGTTCTCCATAGAAAAGATAGGAGAAATGGTTGCCATGGTAACAAAATATAAACATTTTCCCATACTTATAAATTTTACATCTTGAAAATCGAATGTACCATACTGTCGGAAACTAAATACATGTCGACACAAAAAATCTGGTGTGACAAGCACAGTACACAACTTTCGATTACCGAAGGTAAGAGAAAGTTGTGTGCTGTGCGCCAGTCACACCAGATTTTTTTTTTAGCTCCCGTTCAGTTAAAAATATCTCTGAATGATTCCTAAGCCGGAAGCTTTGGACAACACAGCCTTCGAGATCTCTCCGGTTAAGTCCTGGCCAGCCTGATAAATAACCTCCAGGAAGTGGAAGATCCCCCTCCCGGTAGCAATCAATAAGGTGATATCGTCGGAATAAAAATATATAAGGGACGAAGAGAACAAAGTGTTGAAAAAAAAAAGTAATCCGGCAAAATTAAAGTATTTAAAATTTTATTAATTCAATTTAAAAAATAAGAATAAAAGGATTTAAACAAAGCAGGGTCGTAAAAGCCTAAGAGAGGCTCCCACCCCAAATAAATGGACTTCGGTCGCAAGTAATCGCATGAGCCCAGTTTTGAATTACTGGCTTAAAGCCCAACTTTAAGGTCTCTTGAATTATAGGGATTATTGTCAAATTATAGGAAGGAAACTAGAATCTAAGTATTCTTTTCATAAAGTAAAAAAAATTCTTTTTTTAATTGTTTCTGCAATATTAACCGATTTAAAGGAGATGATAAATGAAGTTTAATTTTTCAAAGTAATAAGTCTAATGTCGGCTGATGAGGATGGATGGCGACGACTAATCAAACATTAAGCGGATTCACAGAGGATGATGAATCAGGGGAGAGAAGGATATGGCCATCATATGGCAATGGTAAAGAAGCAAGGCCGAAGGACCAGGGATTTCCTCTATCTTGCAAAAGGGGGACTGACACCAACTTGCAAACGGCTCTAATTTCAACCGATCGGTCAACTTATATACTGTATATATAAAAGTCTCCCCTGTCTGAATACCCTAAAGAAAGGGAAGCATTTTTAAAGATTTCCACTTTTAGATTTCGAAATGTCAAGATCCCCCCATAAAAACTGACATCATATTTTGATAAATCTTTTAGAAAATTGTACCATAAAAAACGCTAAGGCAAAATACATGTTATATATATATATATATATATATATATCATGGAACAAAGACAAGTATTGGTTACCGTAAACAAATACTAGAGATATAATAGGAGAGATACTAAAATCAAGACTAAAATCCTTATCAATTTTATTATAAGGACATCGGCCAAAAAATAAATACTTTTGCGTATTATCCGTTTATTTGTAAATATATCGATTCCAGTGATATAGAATCATCTTCAGTACAATCAACAGATGTTTTGCAAATCGTTAAATCCTCCCTTCCAATATGACAAAATAGCTGAGCATTCCATGAATGCAATTTTTATAATAAGCAAAAGTATTTATTTTTTGGCCGATGTCCTTATAATAAAATTGATCATTCTTACGGCCATCTACAACACCACCATCTACAACAATCTAAAATCCTTATTTCTGAATGGGCTACATTTGTTAATAGGGCTTTAAAATTCATTAAATATGGCTTATAAATTTATACAAAGCAAGAGCAAATGCTTGGAAATATCCAAAAGATAGTTTAATGAAGTCAGCTTCCGAGACAATCGGGTGTTTCCGGGAAATAGGTTAATTACCTTGTTAAATGCTTTTTTTTATTTATTCCCATCACCTCCATATATTCATTATTAAAATAAAATTTGTATTAAATAAATTTTAGAAATGAAAGACTTACTTATATTCCAAAGTCACTCCTTGTAAAGAAAAAGTGGGTATTTACCTGAAACAAAAATAATAAATTAATAAATAAGAAACAATTTCTAACACTTAATTAGCATTAAAATCTATGTATTAAAACTAGCAGGTAATAAGTAAATTAAGAATGAAAAGTTCTTTTCACTAGTTAATATTTAAAGGAATAGAAAATAATTGCATTAAAGTAGCAAAAAATACATTTAAGATTGGATAGTAAATTAAAATAAATATAATTCACTAGCGGGTTTTACAATTATTAATCCTACCAGAACTCCTCTAGAGTGATCAGCCAGCTTAGTAATTTGATAATTTCTAAGACACTGTGCACATGATGTGTCACCAAAAGGGCTTGAAATATATTGGCTCCAATTGCACAGTGCACACATGTCCATTTGTTGTATGTACTCATTGCAATTGGAGCCAATATATTTCAAGTCACACGTCACATTTGACCCTCGGGAGATTTAGCAATTGCGCGCGGTTCCTTCTTGGAAAACTTTGGAGGAAATAAATCGGTTGTCGGTTGGGTTGCATACCTTCAGGCGAATTTAAAAAAATATCTAAAGAACAGGTCATATTTATTTAAGTAAGAAAATTTTATTCAATTTCAAAAGACTAAATTAAAAATTTTACATTTAATGTTTAACGGGATAAGTGAAAGCTATTTTCTTGATAATGAATAAATTCTTTAGTGTTTTTCTCTGAATATTTGTAATTTATTAGTACTTCTTCATCACCGGCACAACCTAATGAAAAATTAAGATTATAATTTGGAGCGAATTTGAATATTGCAGAATTATACATGACATAAGCCTTTTAGAAGCAATAAAATTCATCTATAAACTTGGAATTTTGAAACACCTCATCCTTATTTAATATTTAAACAAATAGAGAAAAATTGATAAAATATAAAAACAACTCCGGGACAAATACAATTTGAAAGACTGATGATGAGGAAATAAAGATTTCTCGAAACGTCTCATTAATTGTAACAAAATCGGAGGCTTTAATTTTGGCTGCACCTGCTTCCTTCCTTGTGCATAAATCAACAGCCACGTACTTCATTGGTTAAAAACAAGAAATTTAAATAAAAACCTTTGACTGATAATGGAATTTAAAAAGAAAACAATTTATAGTTTTAATAATCAAATAAAAAGTTCTAATTTTAAAATAGAACCGGAGAGAAGAAAATTTTAGAAGATTGCTTATAAAAGATGCAAGAAATTTATAAAATGTATGCTTAAAAAATGTATAACAGTGAGAGGAAAAATCGTCGTTTAGATGCTAAGAGGTGAATGCTCAAAATTGGTGAGAATTAAATTTTTTCTTACATTTTAAAAGATATCCACTTATTTTAACATTAACTTGAATAAAAAATGGAGTAATTATTTAAAGTGAATGCAAACTATGAAATTAAAATATTTCTAAAAAAATAAAATAAAGATTCTGATAAGAAAAAATAATAGTTGGATTATTGAATGTAATTGACAAGTTTTTTCATTTATTTTGTAAAAATAAACGACCTCTATCTAAATATAAGATATAAAGGAACTGAGAGTTAAGTGCTAATAAATAAAAACAATTTTAATATAAAAGTCTAATTTAATATTTAAAAAAAATACAAAGTAGAAAATTTGAAATAATATTGTGGGAGAATATGTGAATGTGTCAAGTGAAATATGCTTGATAAACGCAATTGACAAGCATGCAAGCCGCTTTACGATCACTTGACATGCTCAGGAGTCTTGAGCGGATCGCCGGAAATGCATCGGTTGGTTGTTCAGCTTGGAATTTCAATTTACAATAAGTACAACAGGCAGGACCATCACAAACCCAGAGCAGAACAGAGAGTGACAGAAATTATAGGCTTCAAGTGAGCTCAAGACTCTCCTAGTTTAATTATATGTTAGATAAGTTTCTATCTCAGGAGGGAGACTAATGGCTAATCGTTACAACGGAAATATAATAAATTGGTTTCCATCTTACGTCAAGCTAGGAATTATTATAATGAATCTGACGTTGCCGGAATATGAATGAAAGTTTTATTTCTAAATGCGTATAAAGATCTAGAATTATTTTCTTGTGTATTACAATTATAAAATGAATGATAAAAACAAAATCAACTCTTATATTGTAAGGACATCGGCCAAAAAAATGAATACTTTTGCGTATTATCCGTTTATTTGTAGATATTTAAAATAAACGGATAATAAGCAAAAGTATTCATTTTTTTAGCCGATGTCCTTATAATATAATTGATCATCCTTACGGCCATCTACTAACAAAATCAACTCTCTCGATTATTTTTATGTTAATTTGAATTTTTAAACATCCCATTTCGTTAACTTTCTAAAATATCTTATTTTAATGTCAACATAATATTGCGGATTAGATATTTTTGTGGTGGGAAATTGAAATAATTTAAACAAAATCAACCAAATCGCACCCCGCCTCGCAATGACCATCTGAAATTTTCAAAGGGCCGAATTTAGTACAACATTTAGGAGAGGAACAATGTGGGTGTGTGTGTGTGCATAAAATTGAACACAGGCACACATACACATTGTTCAATTGAAAGCATGAAAGAATTGAGCTAGTAAGTTGAAATTTTATATTTAAGTTAGGTACCCTCCCGGTTATTTTTTAGATGCTCTTTAAAATGTATATTTTTATTTTGCCCTTGAAACCTTTTTAACATGTAAAACTATATATTGAAACTTGCAATGGTCTTAAGAAATAGAGAGAACAAAATACACAAAATTTTTTTTTACTAAATTAAAGCCCATTTCATGTAGATTATTTAGGAAAAAAATTTCTTGAATATCTCATTCCCTTTTTGAGATATTGGCTTTAGCGCTAAACCATGCTTGCATTTTCAAAACTAAAAAAAAATCAATATGATTTTTTTTTTATAATTTAGGATTAAATTAGATTCGTGATACATTTTTTTTCAATTCCTTATTGTTTAAAGAACGTACCATAAAAATTTCATCAAGATTGAATGTCAAATAAATAAATGACAAATTATTTTCTCTTCTATGTCACATTTTGTTTGGCATTATCCAAGCCGCGGAAGGTGAAAAAATCAAAACTTTCAAGTGCCATAACTCGAAAACTAAGTGAGATAAAAAATCGAAATTTGGTGCTGTTACTTATCTCTATATATAGAAAAATCATACCAAGTTTCATAAAAATCTGAGATTTTGGGTGAAAAAATTATTTTTTTTTTGTTGATTTGACTTGAATGACCCTATAATGAACTGGAAAGATATTCTACTTTTAGGTAAAAGAGGCATCCCTACGAATTAAAAAAAAAAAGATGAGAATTTCCACAGTAAAAAAATTATCAAGCTACTTCTCTTGTTTGGCGTCATTAATCTTTAATGTTTTAATAATTGAAGATTTGATTTCCATTTATTTCTCTAATGTTTTTTTTTGTTTCATCCTGTGGTCCGTGTTTTGCATAGTTTCCACTGTACACTTCATTGTCTTTTTATGGATGATTGATCAAAAAGAATAAAAAAATGCTTTGTGTTAAAATATAAAAAAGCAGCAGAACCGCTAACAGGCAAATATAAAATTTTAAAATATATAAAAAAAAATATGTATTAGATAGGAACCGACCGAATATTCGGTTTCGGTTACGGTTTCGGCCAGTTTCGGCCAAAAATCATGGTTTCGGCCTTAGTTTCGGTTTCGGCCAAAAAGTAGCCGAACCTTTCGGCCGGCCGAAACCAGAGTCTGAAAAAATGGGATGAGACTCACATGCAAAAAAAAAAAAAAAAAGTCAAATAATTTGCACTTGAGGGAGAAAAAAGGTAAAAAAAAGGTAAAATGAAAAAAAATTTTTTATAGGAAATACAAGTTTCGGTTTCGGTTACGGTTTCGGCCGAAACTAAGGTTGAGGCCGAATATTCGGTTTCGGTTTCGGTTTCGGCTGAAAATCTTGTTTCGGTCGGACCCTAGTATTAGATTGTTTTTTTTTTTGTTTTTTTTTTATAAAAAAAACATTCACACTTTTTTCTCATTCACACTCACACTCATACACACATTCACTCTGTCTTTTCGGCAACTCAGGCCATAGAAGACATTTACGATAACCGTTATTGATTTAATATACATATATGGGGTCCAGGCATTCTTATTTAAGCCATTTGGTATCCAAATGGCTTAAATAAAATCATCGGACTGCCTGGGGTCCGAACCCGCGACGTTTGGTATACGAGGTTAGCACGCTAACCCCTACACCAAGCCCCGAGCGCTATTAGATTGTTAATTATAATATTTTCGAGTTTAAAGGTAGTTTTTTATTTTTTCGTTGTTTAACAGATATAATTTCTGGAAGGATGAATTGGAACCTGACTGGTACATTCTCACCGATGATTATTTTTTTCGATAATATTTTTATATAGGGGAAGGGGAAATGTTAAGGTGTTTAATTTCCTATATGATTAATCACTTGTTATGTAAAATCAATAGCCATCATTTTTATCAATTAATTAAACTTTTAAAAAAGAATCATTCAACGATAAAATTAGAATTGTTTAGATGGAGATCGGGAACGAAGTTTCTCCGAAACCCTGTTGAAATTCATTGATTTAGGAAATTATTTCACGAGTAAAAAAAAAAATTAAAAAATAATTTTTGATAAATCAATCAGTGGCGGCAGCCAAAATTAAAAATCTGGTCGTACACCTCACAACTTTATCTTACCTTCAGTAATCGAAAGTTGTGTTCTGTGCTTGTCACACCAGATTTTTTGTGTCGACATATATTTAGTTTCCGCCGATATATTAGAATTTCAAGATTTTAATCAAAATCGTTGGAGCGAATTTTGAGAAAATCGAAAAAAAAACTGAAAAAGTACATCAATAAAGTTCTAGTACTCTTTGGCCGATTTTGATTAAAAGCTTATTTTCACAGTCCAGGAAGGTGTCTAACTTAAATATAAAATTTCAACCACCTATTCCTTCATGCTTAAAATTGGATGCAGACACACAGTCACACAGAACAACAAAAACCACTTTTTTGGACTCAGAGAACCTCAGAACATGAAATTTTAAAAATTACTTTAAAAAAAAAAATAAATAAAAAAAAAATAATGAAAAAATAAAATAATTCAAGCCATTTTCTCGTCGTTCCGTTAATTTTGTCCATGAGTGTATAATACATAATAATGTATTGTGACCCCGAGCAATCAGCGTGTGGAACGTCCCCCTCTAGCCGCCGGAACAATATATAGAGGCTTATTAAAAATTTGCATAATAAATATTTTGTAGTCGATTATTATAAGCTTGACGAGAGAAAGCTGCAAGCTGATAATAATAATTAAATAATAAAATAAAGTCTCCTAATTAGCCTCACTAGCCGAAAAATGTAAGTTAGTTATATACAGTATGTTGATGTTATATATTTCAAAAATTTTTGAAGTAACATGTAAATGTGGTTAAATTATCATTCAAGATAGATTAAATAAGACTATAATAAGAGTAAGATTTAAATTAGATTAGTTGAAGAAAGCGGAGGAGAAAAAGGAAATTAATCACCATAATGATAATCACCTTACGTGAATATTATTTAATGAAAAATAATAACTATATTCATTCCAAACATTCGTAATTTAGGAAATCGTAATATATAATAAGAGTTTTATATTAAAATAGTAGGTTTTAGAACTATTAATTATAGGGTGATTAATCTTGAAAAGGAAATATTGAATTGTAAATTTAATGAATAATAAGATATAATCTCAAAAGAAGAATAGTTTTAAATGAATTTGAAATATAAAAGAAAAATTCATAATATATCACGGGACAAAGAATTTATATATAATTCAATTAGTCAGCTTATTTAAATAAGAAAGAGATTTAAAATATGCAAAGGCTTAAAAAAAATTTTAATTTATTCAAAGGTAGTTTATAGTGAAATTTTTCCAATTAAGATAGATGGAACTGAATGTTATTATAATTTGAGGTGTTAAAAGAAAAGAATCTGATTTAGTCTTTTCTAATGCTAAAATTGTAAGCTTGGATTTTTAAAATTAGGAACTTTTGAATTTTATTTGTGTTATCTGGATCCTTAATATCCTAAATATCGAATTTTTCAATTGTAATTATTGTTAGATATTTCCTAAAGAAATGACTTTACAAGATAGTAATCAAGGAATAATTTATTAAATCTTTAATAATTTTCTATTCAATGTTATGTAATGTTTATTAACCTTACAAAATTTCAAAATATGAGTACAAATAAATAATTTTTAATACGGTTTCCCGGTTTAACATTCTTGATTTAAAATAAAGAAGCTGTCCTATATTTAGAAGTAAATATATTGGAGCGATATCTAATAAATGGGAATTAGATTGATCTCCCTATGGAAATAATAAATCAATAAGCAATTAGAAGCGAGTTTTTGAGGGGTTAATTTAGCTCCAGGCGAAGTCGAAATGCAAGTCACCAGGCATTGATTGGCCGAAGGGTGTTTCTGACTTGACTAGTTAACAGCTCCCAGCACCCCTTCCTTGTTCTTAGTTTACGAATCGGAAAAGGGGACCCAGGGTTCATAATCGTTCGTTTTCAGCTGCCACATACACGCGTACACAAACCAGAAAGTTCTGAACTTCTAAATAAATATACTACATCTCCAAGAGAGGAGTCTTCACCATTGAATAATAATTGGTCTAAATGGGAAGAGATAGCGAACGTCCCATGACTTTGGCAATTGCCATACAAGAAGTATAAAGAAGTGAACCAACTATGGAATAGCTATGCTAGGGAGTAAACCCCGAAGGCTTGAGTTGCGTGGGTGGCGCGGGTAATTAGATCAATTTATACTGATGGAACAAGCCGGTCCTATACCGACCCGGACACTCGAGTATTAAGACCCACCAGTCGGAAGATAGCAGAGCAACCTAATGGTCTAACTCCACAGTTCTGCTTAATTACTTATACTCGGAGCAATTGAATCAAGTATAATAGGGAAAATAATTACAAGTGAATTCATTATCTCGATTTCATATTATATAAAGCGTTTCAATTAATGTATATATAGTTATGAGGTTCGGATTTTTAAATAAGAGAGAGATTGGAACTCAGTCACATGTTCAAATGAAATTTGATTTG